>VHZZ01000835.1:180466-192059 GCA_009801015.1 Silene noctiflora
GCTTCCAAAAGGGTGAACTCAGGTGAAGGAATATAGAGACGACGACATCTAGGTTTAGGAGAAAAGAAATGAAATGATTTGGGTTTCACGATATCGCGATATATATATTTTACCGCTGGCCTCCAGTTACTCGATCGAGTAACCCACTTACTCGATCGAGTTGCCTCTACTCGATCGAGTAGCCTCTGCTAGATCGAGCCCTCTACACCCGAAGGGGTACTATAACGTAGGACTAAGCCCTAGGGCAAACAAGGGTCTAAACATGCGTCTATGGTCAGTCAAGGACGGTCAACGAATCCTAAAAAGGATGGGTATTACAATAATAGTTGAGAACATACCAAAGCAGTAGCAATATATTCGGCTTCGGCAGTAGATAATGCAACTGAATTTTGTTTCTTTGACCCCCACGAAATAATTCATGGTCCAAAAAATGTAGCGATGCCAGATGTACTTTTTCTATCAAGTGAACAACCTCCATAATCTGCATCTGAAAACCCTAATCTCGAAGTTAGAATCCATGGGTTACCATAGATATAACTTAGATGTACTAATTAAATACCTCAAAATTCTTTTTACTGCAATCATATGTGATTTTTTAGGGCATGATTGAAATCGAGAGCAAACACATACACTAAACATAATATATGGTCTACTTGCAGTTAAATAGAGAAGTGAACAAATCATACCTCGATAAGTCATTTCATCAACAGACTTACCATCTTCATCTTTGGTTAACTTTTTATCTGTGACCATTGGACTGGCCATTGGATGAGAGTTTTCCATACCAAATTTCCTGATTATCTCTTTGATGTATTTTTGTTGGTGAATCATAATTCCTTCACTTGTTTGCTGGATTTGAAGCCATAGGAAGAATTTTAATTCACCCATCATGCTCATCTCGAATTATGAGGTCATTAAATCTGAAAAATATACGCATAATTTATTATTAGTTGAGCCAAAAATAATATCATTAACATATATATGAACAACTAATAAATCGGAACCCTCAGATTTTAGAAACAAGGTATTGCCAACAGATCCTCTTTTAAAATCACTTACTAGTAAAACCTTGGACAATATGTCGTACCAAGTCGTAGGAGCTTGTTTCAAACCATATAAAGCTTTGTCTAATTTAAAGACATGATTTTGAAACTTGCTATCTAGAAATCCAGGAGGTTGCTCCACAAAGACTTCTTCTTGTCAATATCCATTAAGAAATGCTGTCTTAACATCCATCTGAAATAGTTTATGTCCTTTGTGAGCGGCAAAAGCTATTAACAATCTAATAACCTTAAGTTGTGCAACGGGAGCGAAGGTCTTGTCATAGTCAATTCCTTATTGTTGATTGTATCCTTGAACAACCATTCTCGCTTTATTTTGCACAATAACTCCTGTGTCATCCAATTTGTTTCTAAACACCCTTCGTGTGCCAATTACTGATCGATCTTTAGGCCTAGGAACTAGGTGCCACACTTTGTTCCTTTCAAACTGTTGCAACTCTTCTTGCATAGCAGTGATCCAATCTGGTTCTGCAAGGGCTTCTGTGATGTTGGTGGGTTCAATGGTTGATAGGAATGAATAGAATGAACATAAGTTGTTTAAAGCTCTTCGAGTTTGAAAACCTTTCTGTAGACTACCAAGAATACTATTTCCATTTCTTAGAACCTGAGGGCACTTCGTCATTTGAACTTAAAGTCGCAAAATTATTTGATTCGGAATTAAGAATTGTTCCCCCTGAATCCAATCGTAGTGTTATAGTAGAATCAGGTGTAACTCCGAATTCACTGCTATGATTTTGATTCAATGTTATAGCTTCATCAGCTATAACTTTGGATTGTGAATTATTGTTTTGAGAGGAAGTTATAGTGTCATCAACTGTAACTTCAACTCTCTTCCCTTTATCATTTGAGGCAATGTCAAGTTCGTCATTTGTTCTATTAATTTTCATTTCTTCTTCATGCAAGTTCATCTCTGGATAGTCGAAAATTGGGTTCATTTCATCTTCTTCCTCATCCAGTATGGGCTTATCAAAAGAATTATTCTCATCAAAAATTACATAAACACTTTATTCAATACAGAGAGTTCTTTTATTAAAGACTTTATATGCCTTGCTTTGATCAGAATAACCAATAAAAATAGCTTCATCACTCCTAGGGTCAAACTTATTCAACCTATTTTTGCCATTGTTGTGAACAAAGCATTTACTCCTAAAACAACATAAAAAGGATATTTTAGGTTTTCTACCTCTAAGGAATTCATAAGGAGTTTTCTTTAAGATAGACCTAATCATTGCACGGTTATGTATATAGCATGAAGTACTAATAGCCTCAGCCCAAAAATTACGAGGGAAACCACTACATAAGAGCATTGTACGAGCCATATCCTCTAGAGTTCTATTCATACGTTCAACGACACCATTTCGTTGTGGAGTTCGTGGTGCAGAAAATGTGTGCCCTACATCATTAACTCTACAATACTCTATAAAAGCTTGATTATCAAATTCGGTGCCATGATCCGTACGAATAGAGAGAAGATTAGACTTGTATTTATTTTGGGCGTGTTTCATAAGGCAAACAAACTCATTAAAAGTCTTATCTTTAGAATGAAAGAATATAGGCCATACATACCTTGAGTAATCATTGACTAGAACGAAAACATACCTGGATCCGCCTCTATTTCTTACCTTCATTAGGCCACATAGATCCATGTGTACAAGTTTTAGAGCTTGATTTGTACTAACCACTCTTTTGGGCTTAAAAGAAGATCTTACATGTTTGCAACGAGCAAACATGTCACACATCTTTTCTTGATCAAACTTGATTTTAGGTAGACCTTCCACCAAGTCCCATCTTTTGAGTTTGTTCAAAATTGGTGAGCTTATGTGATCAAATCTTCCCTTTCTTGTTATCCCCAAAGGTGACTTTACCTCCATCAAAGGATTTGAGTGAAAAAAACAAATTCTCATCTCCAGTCATGTGCCTTGAACATCCACAATCAAGGTACCATAAGTTATTTTCTTTCACTGTAACCTGCACGATAATTTGGAGACAGTTTTTAGGTACCCAAGCTAGGTTGGGTCATTTATGATTAGACATTCTAAACACCATATCCTTTCTAACCCAGACTTTTCTAACTATTTCATTTTTGTAGGATGGGTAAGGTTGTCTTGGAGGCACCCTTGATTCATGTGACTCTCTAGGTTTTTCTGGTTGAGGTCTTTTGGGTAGTTATTCTTTGGATTGGGGTTGCTTAGGAAGGTTGATTCCTTTTAGATTCATTAGCCTTCTTAGCATAATCAAACCCGATATCATAAAACCAAATAAAGTCATTTCTTCTTTCTTCTACACGATCTAATTCACTGATCGAAGCAATATCATCTTCTATGGGTATGTTCAAAGCTTTAACAAATTTAATTCCAGTATTGAAGTCCTTCATATGCTTAACACAATTCTCTCAAAGATGGCCCTTATGACCACATTAATAACAAGTCAAATACTTAGGTAAATCCACATATTTTCTTTTTCTGAAGTCACGTTCAGACGGCATTGATTTGCATTTAGTGTGGTCTCTATGGCCGTAGCACACATGTCCTAAACCCATCTTCATATTATTGTCGGATTGTTCGGTTAGGAAATTTAAGACATTAGTGCTACCTTCCCACTTATCATGAACCTTTCTAGCATGCAAAAGAAGCTATTTTAAGGATTAAATTTCCTTTTGACACGACGAGTGATTGACCTTATTGGTTTTATTGAAGTTGTCACGAATGTTTAGAAATCTTTTGTTTAAAATAAACACAAATTCCTTGCGTTGTTTCTTAACATTAGACAGATGAACTTTTGATTCTTTTATTTGCTCGTTTAGAGAATCAATTTCCTTCTTTTTATCTGAAATTACATTTTCTCTTGTTGTAGACTCAGATTTCAGAAGTTCATTAACCTTCCTCAATTCTAAGGTTACAGCTTCATTAGCTACAACCTTAGCTTGAAGATGTTTAACGTTGAGTTTCAACTTTGAGGTTATAGTTTTATTAGCTACAACTTTAGACTCAAGTGTGATCTTCTCAGCCTTTGTAGATTCTGAAGTTGTAGTTGTATTAGCCACAACTTTAGATTTAAGCTTCTTTGTTTTGGCCTTTAAAATTTGATTGTCTTCAGCAATATCAAGAATTTGTTCCTTTAGATCTTTCAGTTCACAACTTTGTTCAAGACAATGTCAAGGGTTTGTTCAAAGTAATCTATCAAATCATTATTAGACAACTTTTTAACTTATTTCTTAAGACGAGTAAAAGTTACCTCATCATCTTCGTCTTCTGAATCTGATTCGCCTAGCAAACAAAACTCTGATCTTGAGTCATTACTTTTATCGTCGCTGTCTAAAATTAGGTCAAGGCTAACGTTGCTCAGGCATAGGTTAGAGACCTCTTCTTATTCATATTCCTCGTCATCTTCTATGTCAAGTTCTCCCTAGCAAGATGCCATCAAAACTTGTTTGAATTCGTTTTTGATCTTTTCTCTTTTGGATTTGTCTTTAATATTCAACCATGTGGGACAATCCATGATCATATGATCAGATTCTGCACACTTGATGCATCCTCTATTAGCAAACGATGATATTTACTCACTAGCCTTCTTGTTGAACATTTTGCTATTGTTCGACTTTGACGACTTGCCTTTAAATAGCGCCTTTTTGACACGCCTAGCAAATAACACAGTTTCGTTCTCAATGTCAGGTTCATTGTCACCGCTAGAAGTTTGCAAGGTCATATTCTTTGCTTTTATTGGTTCATCGTCATGATTATCAGGCGTAAACTCGTGTGCCATGAGTGAACCAGTCAACTCTTGATAAAAGAGAAGAGTAAGGTCTCTTGCTTCTTCTATCGTTGTGACCTTAGGTTGCCATTTTTTAGTAAGGCTCCTAAGAATCTTCCTGACAATATCCTCGGATTCAAACTTCCTACCAAAGTTTCGCAATTCATTAATAATGCTAGAGAAACGTACAGACATGCTATCAATTGATTCATTTTGCTCCATTTCAAAGAATTCATATTTTTGGATCATCAAGTCAATTCTATGTTTCTTAAAAAGCGAAGTACCTTCGTTGGCTAACTCTGAACTATCCCATATTTCCTTGGCCGAATTACAAGATGAAAAACGATCAAATTCAGTAGAAGTCATGCTGTTGTGCAACAGGCTCATGGCTTTCCAGTTTTTCTTAGCTATCTTTTAATTAGCCTCGATATAGTCATCTTCATCATTTTCATTGGTAGTTCCTTCTAATGAAGCGACCAAAATTTTTTTCGGTCCATTTTGCATGATCTTCCAACACTCCAAATCTTGTCCTTTAATATAGTGTGTCATCATGTGTTTACAAAGTCCATAATTTTTCCCATCAAAGACGGGACATTTGAGATTCTTGGAATCTATTTCACACTTGATATGCAGCGAAAAAATAAAAAGATAAAAATAATGGATCAAGCTCTTTTGCTGTTAGGCAATCAAGAGCACGAGGCTTTGATACCAATTGTAGAGTCTATTGATCCGAAATACTCAAGAGGGGGGGGGGGGTGAATTGAGTATGTCCACTTTTTCGAGTTTGTCCGTATGAAGCGTGTWTGTCTTAATTAGTATGAATTTATTAATTAAATTCAACTAACTCGATTTCTTGTGATATGTAAGCAAACAAATAAAAACGAAAGAAATAAATGCAAGGGACACACGATATATTTGAAGTGGTTCAGCTTCACACGTCGAAACCTACGTCCACTATTCTCAATTAATAATTTTAGTACCTTTCTACGGATTACAAAATTATCAACCCATCTCGTACAACTAACTCTAGTTGTAACTTACTTGAGTACCGTTAAATACTCGACTATCTTTCGTTAGTAAGAAAGCACTTGATTTTTCTTCTAATGTTCACACAATTGTACGAGTAAGAAACAATATGAAGCACTATGATTCAATAACGTAATTTCAAAAGTAATTGCAATAAAGAACAACACGACTTTTCAAAACAATTTTCGATTGCAAATTAATAATAAATACGTTTTGTTTTTCAAGGATATTTTAAAGCTCAAAGGTTAAAAAGTATTTTAAATGAAGACAATGTATTGTATTTATAGTAGAGAGGAGATCTAGGTTTTCTTATAAAAACCCTAGATGCCGAAATAGAATAAGATGGGAATCAAATATAATTTGTATTATTTTATCTAGGCAATATTTTAGAAAAGGATATAAAATAAATATAAAGAGATACAATATCTCTAACAAATGTTTATTTGATATTATTTCTTCAAAACCCTAGATATGATAAGATATACAAAGGATGTATGATATAAAATCTTATCATATACAACTCATTAAATCTTGGAGAATAAGAAAGACTAAAATAAAAATAATATAAGGAGATAAGAAATCTCTAACAACTATTATTTTGATCTACTTTGATTCTTATCCAAGCAAGAAAGATATATTAATCCTTTTATTTAATCCAATAATATCTTAGTAAAAGAGATGGAATAAATCTAAATAAATATAAAGATATAAAATATCCTTAACAATTATTTAGTTTAGATTTACCCTAATTCAATACTTTCACAATGGAATATCACGATGAGAAACAATGGCTCCTAAGCCCACTTCCTAATGTGTGAAACCCTAGTTAAGATATTAGGTTAAATTACGGTTTAGAAATGAGTAGAAGGAAAACCCTAGATAGCATGAGAACTCATAAGTTATTTGACTAAATAATATGATAATCACAAACTCATTCAATCTAATTATGTCCCAAATCTCACTCTACTATAAACACACTTTTCTTTAAAGATTTTATGATTTAATCTTTGAAAAATAGATTTTTATAACTCAAAAGTCGTGTTCTTCATATTGCAGCCCAAAGCCATAGGTCAAATGACAATAACATTAAGCTTGGTAAGTAAAGTTAGGTGAAAAAACTATAACTTTACTTTGCCAAAATTACTTCTTAAAACTACGTTATTGAACGATGACCTATACTATCTAATCTTCCTAGATATCTTCAGTATGAAGTTCATCTCTTCCATCTTGATCAAAAGCTCTTCATCTTGAGCTTATCTTGAGTTTGATTTATCATTCTTAACTTGTAACTTGTTCTTGTACTTTGTTATGAGCTTAAATGAACTTGTTCTTGTACATTCAACAACTATAACTTTTCTTCACAAATCGTCTTGCTAGAGGGTAACCAAGTTTTATCTAAAACAACTAAACAAACGATTACGAGAAACACGTATACATATAATTAAGCACAATTATCATTATCAAAACATAAACATATAACTATATGGTCCAACACCTAACAACAAAACCTTCAATAAGAAGTGCAGTGAATCAAAATCCTCGTTTGCTAATAGAGGTTGCTTTAAGTGCGGAGAAACTGATCACATGATCAAAGACTGTCCTATTTGGAAGAAAATTAAAGACAAAACCAAGAGGTAAAAGACAAAAAATGAGTTTAATAAAGTCATGATGACATCTTGGTGGGGAGACCTCGATACAGAGGATGATGAAGATTCCGCAAATGAAGAAGTTGTTAATCCTAAAGCAACATCAGCCTTGATCTAATCTCAGATAGCGATGATGAAATTAAGGGTTAAAGATCATAATTTTGCCTACTAGGCGAATCAGATTCGGAAGACGAAGATGAAGAGGTTAGTTTTATTCAACTTAAGAAACAAGTTAAAAGATTGTCAAAAAATGCCTTGATAGACTATTTTGAACAAACCCTTGATAAGTGTCACGAACAGAGTCTTGAGTTGAAAGATTTGAAAGAACAGATTCATGATATTGCTGAATAGAATCAACTTCTTAAGGCCAAGGCAAAAAAGCTAAAATCTAGAGTTATGGCTGACACAGCTACAACTTCAGAATCTGCTAATGCTGAGAAAGCGGCTCTTGAGTTTAAAGTTATAGCTAATGAAGCTATATCCTAAGAGCTACAACTTAACATTAAAAAACTTCAAGCCAAGGTTATAGCTAATGAAGCGATAACCTTAGAATTGAAGAAGGCCAATGAACTTCTAAAATCTAAGGCTACAACGAGAGAAGTTATAACCTCAGATCAAAAGAAGAAAATTAATTCTCTGTGTAAGAAAGCAAAAGAATCTGAAACTCTCTTGTCTAATACAAAATGACAACACAAGGAAGTTGTATTCATATTATACAAACGATTTCTAGATTTTCGTGACAACTTCAATAAAACCAATAAGGTGGATCACACATCGTGTCAAAAAGAAGATGAGTCTTTGAAAGAACTTCTTTTATATGCTAGAAAGGTTCACAGTAAAAGGGAAGGAAGCACAAATGTCTTAAATTTTCTAATCGAGCAATCTAATAAACATGAAAATGGATTTAGGACATGAGTGCTATGGCCATAGAGATCACTCTAAATGAAAATCTACACCTTCTGAATGTGATTTCAAAAGAATAAAATACGTTGATATTCCTGAATACTTTATTTGCAATTACTATGGTCATACGGGCCATATTCGAGAAAATTGTGTTAAACACATACAAGAATTTAACAAAGGAATTAATTTTGTTAAAGCCTCTAATATATCTACTGAAGACGATGTTGTGAAACTTAAGGAAATAGATCGTGTTGAAGAAATGAACAACAATTTTCGTTGGTTCTATGACATGGCATTTGATTATGCTAAGAAAACAACAGAACCCAAAAAGAGCCATCTTCCTGAGCAATCTAATTCTAGCAAACCCAAACATAAAGGTCCTAACCTAGAAAAGCCTAGAAAATCCTATGAGTCAAGGGCACCTCCCAGACGAACCTATCCATATCATAGAAAGAAAATAGTTAAACAGGTTTGGGTAAGGAAAGATATGGTGTTTAGAAAGACTAACAATAAAGGATCCAACCTAGCTTGGGTACATAAAGACTGTCTTTGACTTATCTTGCAGGTTGTAGTGACTGAAAATAATTTATGGGACCTTGACAGCGGATGTTCAAGGCACATGATTGGATACAAGAATCTATTTCTTTCACTCAAACCCTTTGATGGAGGAAAGGTCATTTTTGGTGATAACAAAAAGGGAAGGTGATTGGTGTCGGTAAAATTAGAATCTCTTCTTCTCATGTAATTAGCGATGTGTATCTGGTAAGTGGCCTCAATCATAACCTACTCAGTATATCTCAGTTATGCGACAAAGGTAATAAGGTTGCTTTTCATTCTGATATTCGTCGCATTATAATTGAGGAAACTAGTAGTGTTATTCTTGAAGGTCATCGTAAAAGGAATGTTTATATGGTTGATCTAAATGTCGTACCTACTAACTCTTTCTATTGCATGAAAGCAACCCTTGATGATCCATGTTAGTGGCATAAGCGGTTTGGTCACATAAGCTCACTAATTTTGAACAAACTCAAAAGATGGGACTTGGTGGAAGGTCTACCGAAAATCAAGTTTGATCAAGAAAAGACGTGTGATACATGTACACGTTACAAACATGTTAGATCTTCATTTAAACCTAAAAGAGTAGTAAGTACAAATCAATCTTTGGAACTGATACACATGGATCTATGTGGCCCATTGAAGGTAAGAAGTAGAGGCGGTGCCAGTTATGTCTTTGTTCTAGTCGATGATTACTCAAGGCTTGTATGGCATGTATATCTTCATTCTAAAGATGAGACTTTCGATGAGTTTGTATGTCTCATGAAACTCATTCAAAATAAATATGTCTAATCTCGTTTCTATTCGCACGGATCATGGCACCGAATTTGAGAATCAGGCTTTTATTGAGTATTGTAGAGTAAATGGTGTAGGGCATAACTTTTTTGCACGACTAACTCCACAACAAAACGGTGTTTTTGAACGTATGAATAGAACTTTAGAGCATATGGCTCGTACATTGCTTTTGTGTTGTGGTCTACCTTGTAAATTTTGTGCTGAAGCTATTAGTACTTATTGCTACATTCATAATTGTGCTATGATTAGACCCACCCTATAGAAAACTCCTTATGAACTCCTTAGAGGTCTTAAACCTAACATATCCCATCTACGTTGCTTTGGGTGTAATTTCTTTGTTCATAAAAAATGGCAAGAATAGGTTAAACAAATTTGACCCAAGGAGTGATGAGGTCATCTTCATTGGATATTCTGATCATAGTAAGGCATATAAGGTGTTTAACATAAGAACGCTTTGCATTACAGAAAGTGTTCATGTTATATCTAATGAAGATAATGCGTTTGATAAGCCTTTATAGGATGAGGAAGAAGATATGGATGAACCTGACTTTCGTCTATCAAGAAATGATCCCCCAGAACTAGACGATGAGGAGAAGGAAAGCGAAGGCACATATGATAAACTGGACTCTACCTCAAATGACAAAGGGAAGAAAGCTGAAGTTATAGTTGATAATACTATAACCTCATCTCAAGATAAGAACTCACAATCCAAAGTTATAGCTGATGAAGATATAACACTAAATCCAAATCAAAGTAATGAATCCAGGGTTATACCTAATTCTACTATAACTCTAGGATTAGATTCAGGGGGAACAATTTTTAATCCCGAGTCAAATGATGCTGCAAGTTCAAGCTCTATTGATGATGTTTCTAAAAAGTGGAAATACAAGGATTCTTATCCTAAGGACAGTATTCTTGGAATTCTAAAGAGAGGTGTTCTAACCCGAAGAAACTTGAACACCTTCTGCTTATTCTATTCATTCCTTTCTACCATTGAATCTTCCAACATCAAAGAAGCCCTTGTAGAACCTGATTGGATAATCGCGATGCAAGAAGAGTTGCAACATTGTGAGAGGAACAAAGTTTGGCACTTAGTTTCTAGGCCTAAAAATCGGTCTGTCATTGGCACAAGATGGGTATTTAGAAACAAGTTAGATGACACGGAGTTATTATAATAAATAAAGCAAGACTAGTTGTTCAAGGATATAATCAGCAAGAAGGAATCGACTATGATGAGACCTTTGCTCCCGTTGCTCGACTTGAAGCTATTAGACTATTGATAGCATTTGTCGCTCACAAAGGACTGAAGCTATTTCAGATGGGCGTTAAGACAACATTTCTTAACGGATATCTTCAGGAAGAAGTCTTCATACAACAACCCCCTGGATTTCTAGATAATAAGTTTCGAGATCACGTCTTCAAATTAGACAAAGCTCTATATGGTTTAAAACAGGCTCCAAGGGCTTGGTACGACAGATTATCAAAATTCTTGGCTGAAAGTGGATTCAAAAGAGGATCAGTCGACAAAATCATATTTCTAAAATCATTGGTCTCTGACCTATTAGTTGTTCAAATATATGTTGACGATGTTATTTTTGCTTCAATTAAGAATAAACTGTGCATGTAACACCCCCATTTATCCAAGAGCCTGTACTAGGACTTCCCGGATAATTGAGAGTGTTACCATCCCGAAAACCGAGGTAGTAGATAATCTAAGTGAATGAAACACAATATTTATATAAATATAAAGTTGTTACAACATAAATTTGTTGGAGCCAGTGTCCTCCACAGTTAGTGTGATAACGTGTATAAATCTCTTATAGGTTCACAGGGTATACTTAGTATTTTATCAGTTGA
>VHZZ01000836.1:88850-102117 GCA_009801015.1 Silene noctiflora
ACTGACAAGCAAAATAATAGCAGTAAACCATTAGTGACAAAAAAAGCGTCGAGAAGTTTCTTAATATCGACACAAAAAAGTGTAGAAGGGCTCAATGCTAAAAAGCGTCGCTACTGGTGACACCTAAAAGTGACGCCAAGGTTGACAGAAAAAAGCCGTCGAAAAATCCTGACGCCCCAAAAAACGACGCTTTTCCAAAGCGTCGAGATATAATTTGGCGACACTTTTAAGCATCGATAATACCCTTAAAAAGCGTCGAGAAACGGCGGGATTTGTTGTAGTGCTAAGAAATCAATTTTATATAAGTTTTATAATATTTAATAATAAAATAATTATTAAAAAAACTTTTTTTTAATAAATATGTCAATATAATGAGGGAAAATTCACGTGGTACCCTCGAAATTTGTCATTTTGCATGTGATACCCAACTTTTTAAGTTTATGCACATGATATCATTGAGACTTGATTTTCAAGCACAACGTGCTCTTTTTATCCTTTTAAAAATTTCAATTACGCATAAATCATAGACCAAAAATCGAAATTGACTATTTTTTTTTTCAAATTGACTACTTCTTCGAGATCTATAAATTGATAAAATGAAAACGATCATTCGAAAATTTAAGATCGAAGATATGGTTGATTTGAGATTTTCGTTAAAAAAAACCCTATAAAATGTCAGTCTACAATTTCTTTTTTCTCAAATTGTAGATTATGATGAGCTAATGATTTTAGGAAAAAACGTTGACTAGTTCTGAATTACGGTCTAGGAGTTATGCGCAATTGAGTTTTTTTAAAGCGATAACTTAAAAAGTTGGGTACTAGGTGCAAAATGACAAACTTTGAGGGTACCACGTGAATTTTCCATATAACAAATGTAAACTTTGAATATGATAAAAATATTAATTTTAAATGTTTTTACATTTTAAAAAAAATATTTTGATTAAAAAAATCGTTAAAAAATGCGTTAGAAATTATTTTTTGACCCGTATTCTGACCCTAACTCGACTCGTAACCCGTATAACTCGAACCGTATCTTACCTGACCCGTATTCCGACCCAACGCAGGACCCAACCCGTTTGACAGGGTCTACATTTAATGTATCTCCCATATAAATATACTTGATGTTTTACTCAACCGTAGTTGATAATTAGTTAATATAAACGTAATATGTACCTATAAGTATTATTAAATGTTTCTATAATATATATTTTATTTATATCCTATACACATTAAAATATCTATAGCAAGTATTATTGGACCCAATTTTTTTTTTCTAAACTTTATTTCACTAACTCATCATGTACAGATTATGTATATTGGTCGGGTATACATTAAATGTAACTATAGGTACAAATAATAATCACCATAAGTAAAWAAAATATTTTATTCAATTTATTTCAAGTACATCTAACTAACGCATCACGTACATTATATTGAATATAAGCAAGAAGTATATTTAATAGTTATTATAGGTACATAGTATTTTAACTCCGATTTTAATATACATGTAACAAAAGTGATACAAAATTAGCAAAAATATGGATGTGTTACAATGGTAATGGCAAGTGCATGGTAACTAAGAGGTCATGGAATCGAGACTTATCAACAACATTTTGGACAACTTTCCTCTAATTTAGAAACAACTAAATTAGTCTCTAAGTCAGTCACTAGTTTAGCTACTATACAATTTGTTGTCGTAAAAGTAGTTACTTCACATTTTGGTAGCCAATTTTGTACTAAAATATGTGTAGCTAATTAGGTTTCACCTTGTAGTGAGAAATTAAACCTAATTTTATAACGGATTTTCTAACATGTGCCCTAATGACCTAATTAGGGAAAGATTCAATAGCGTAATCGAATTTGGTTACATTCTTAACGGGGTTCGTTTGGATTATTCATTATTATAACACAAATCAAACTAAATCAGTTATCATTTTTTATATATTCGGGTCATTTTCAGTCGCTAATTTTATGATTCGGCCGGTATAGTGTACCGGGTAAGCTTTTACTAGAGGTACACAGGGAATTGGAATCAAAATGCAATTGAGCTTCTATGCGAGCCCAAGTCCTGGACAGAAAGAGAGAGTGATGGAGAATAGAACGCAGGTCCCACCTTGTGGTATATATACTGATGCATACTCTTTTACTCTCCTTCACATACCTAAACCAAAAAAGTAGGTGCCATAAATAGTATTCACATTTCTGATGATCTTCGACCATTTCTAGTGAAATTTTATTGAAGGGAAACTGGTTTGGGTTGGAGCGGAGAAAGATGGCCGGCCGTGGTAAGGCGTCCAGCCTTGAGGATATCAAAAATGAGAATGTTGATCTGGTATGCATGCATGCGCTCTATGTTTCTCTTTCAATGTCTAATGCATTAATCAAAGTTAGATTTCAAAGTTAGGGCTGCTTACTTGTTTTTTATTAGTCCATTATTAACCCTTGTCCGTCTCAGAGTCATACTCATAATTCACTAACTAATGTTACAACGTAGTACTAATCTTCGCTCGTATTGATTTATTTTCATGTCATAAACTTATACATGTGCGTATGATATTTGACCACCCTAGCTGGAAAAAAATAGTGAATTATTCATTATACCCCTAATTAATTAAATAACTTTTCATTTTCCATTTTGCTTATATTTTATTATATTTGAGTTTATTGGTATTTCACCAATTTTTCTTAATTATATATGGCGTTGTTGTTGTTGTTCACTCGTTCTCATCATGGTATCATCAATAGGTTTGAAGTAGAGTATCGAGTAGCAAGGTCTCGCAATTAACATTCCTAGGAACATCTCTAGTAGTACCTGTTGAGTTAATCATCTTCCACATTATTTTCTCTTGCAAAAAAGAGTGCCAACTAATTATATAAATATCACTTCCTCTATTTCATTAAATTGTTTACGTATTTTATTTTGCATTTTTTTCATTTAATTGTTTACGTTTTTATTTTTGGACAAGTCATGAGCTTATAAATAACCAAAGTGTCCTTACTTTTAGAGGTAGAATATTGGAAAGTGGAGGATAGTGGAAGTGTAAACATGACAATTGATAACATGACCCCCAACGACTTCTAACTCTATTGAAAATTAGTGCAAAAGCAAATGTAAACAAGTCAATAGAACAGAAAAGGTATGGTTTTATTACTAATTAAGAACAAAATAATCAATATTGATAAAAAGAACCTACAATAAAATAAGTCTAAAAAGAAAGTCTAAACCTTGGACTCAAATTGGAATAAGATCTAGATCAAACGTGACATTCTTATTAGAATAAGATCAACCTTGGGGTAATAAAAGTGAAACTACCGAAACTTTGGGTAATAACCAAAATAAAATTATCCTCAAATTTGAGGTACCCAAATGGAATTAATACATATATAAAATTAGTTTTTTTTTTTTCATAAAATTATCCTCAAATTTGAGGTACCCAAATGTGCTACCTAAACTTAATTCTTTTTAGGGTTTTGATATATACAACCCATTGGGTTGTATTTAAGGAACTAAATATGGAAAGAAATTCTTAATATATGCATTAATTGCGTTGGTTGTGTATAATTTAATCTTGAATTCCTAACTTAATACCAAATATGGAAGATATCAAATACTTAAATACAACTCATTGAGTTGTATATATCAAAACCCTTCTTTTTACTCTAAAGGACCTATATTTACAATTTTTGTGGAAAAGTACTCAACAAACTTTTCAATAACATTTTGTCTTGACTAATGAAGGAACTAATAGAAATAATTATAATAGTTGAGCCACAACCATCAAAATTCAAAACAACTCCTCCTTATCATCATCGCTGTGAAGGAATTGACATCATCACTGCTCACTACTGCCTCATTCTCGTTCATCTATAAATCATTCAATGATTAAAAGTATTAATTTCTTCATTGATTTTAAAACCTACTTATTTTTACAAATGGATCTCACTTAACATTGAATTTCCTATAACTCTAGCTAATTGTTTTATCATATCACGTTATTGTTGTTTTAATAAATCACCTAAAAAGACATTAAGATTACCTTTACCATCACCCATCACAGATTCACTACCGCCATTTTTAAATCTACTTCAAACTACCAACCTAAGAAAAGAGCTAAAGAAAAAGAAGTTAGAATAAATAAGAAAGGGAAGAAAAAAGAGAAAAGAAAGTGACTTAAAAAGAGAATACGAGAGTAATTAAAGAACTTGAGAACATCAAAGAAAAAGACGGGGGGAATATTGAGACTGAGAGCATAAGCTATATTAGTTCTTATTATTGAGATTGTCGCCTATGCAACAACTTTATTTTAAATGTTCATCTATTAAATTATAGAGTTTATTTGTTCTTAATTTTAAGAATCGACTTCTAAAATACGTGGTGGATTTGTAAGAACAAGTGCAATGGAAAAACTTTTTATTTATTTATTAAGTTCTTCCTTTGTCATGTCATATTTTGACAATCTCAATGATTAATCATTTTTTATCACAATAAAAGAATTTTTTTATAGTCGTTTCATAAGATCACAATTAATTATTTATTGTAATTAATTAGTTAATTCCTCAATGGAACCCACAATTTTCCCTTTTTTAGAAAAACTTTGAGCATGTGCAATGAGAGTTCTTATTCTTGAGTTTGTCAATAAAAACTTCAAAAATAAAGTTCTTCCTATTGTGCATGGTATTGGGTTTGTCAAAATAAAAACTTGGTTCTTATTTAAGAACCAAGTTCTGTGTAGTTTCCAAAAAAATAAAAATAAGTTGATGGAGATAATATAATTAATAGTGGGTCCTAATTAAGAACTAAGAAAAATTCTTCCATTGGGGTGTGAAGTTTTTAAATTTAGTAATTAGTAAAAAATGACTTGGGAATATGAAAAACTTGATGTGAAGTTCTTCCATTGCACTTGCTCTTAGTTCCTAATTAAGTTTGTTCATTTAAGAACAAATTGTATTTTTACAAAAAAAAAAGGTTCAACTAGCCAGTGTGGATGAAAGTTCTTAAATATTAGGTATAGAGAAATATGACATGGCATGAGAAGAACGTTATATATAATTTTTCTATTGTTATTGTTCTAAGGAAAAGACTCATGTTAGTGATGTCGCATTATCTCTCCCTTAGGCGTACTTTGAACAAAGGAGTATGAATAAAAGCTTGAATGAATTGAAAAAGATTAGAAAATTGAGAAGCTGAGTTAGATTGCAAGGGTTTAATATTAAGGCAATAGGGAGAATTGGAAATCTGGGATAAAGAAATAAATTTGAGGGAAGTTAGGAAAGAGAGGTTAAAGATGGAGGAATAAAAAAAACAAAGTCACGTAAGCATTTATTCCGTTAGTTAATACGTTATGACGTTGACTAGTTTTGACAAAAAAGTCACTTTGGTATCTTTTAACAAAAAATACTACAAATAATAGGTACTCTTGGACAAAGATTTTTTTGTAGGTCATGTTTTATTTACAATGACGATGATATGTGAAAGCGTTAATTGAGAAATATGGAAAATTTGTAGTTTCATTAACGAGAAAGAGAGAGAAAGGTAGACACTATGGATTGCAAGAAGGTAGTGACAATAATTACAAAAATTGGCTCAATTCTAGAATTCTATTATAAATTGGAGTTTCTAGCAAGCCAAAACATCAAATTGATAATTTTTTTAATAATCAATCTCAGTTATGCTTATATAGAGGAAAGTAATATATAAAACCACTCCCACTAAATCTAGTGGGAGACACAAGAGGGAAAAATAGAAATTAAAAAACTCTCTCCTCTCATTATGTGAGAGGTCTCTTAATAACGTTATTGAGATATCGTCTCTCTGAAGTTTTTGTGATCCATATTATAATTACAACAACTTCGATTTTATGGTCGGTTTCATGTGAATGTAGGTCATCAATAAGTTATGACTTTTATGAGTGCAAATTTTTTTGTCCTACTTTTGTAAACTGTTATCTCCCTTAAATGTCATGAGCTCTTCACAAATTCTCATTTGTGACATGTTCAATGTTGTGACGTGAAACAACCTTGCAAGTGAGTGAGGCAAGTGGAGAGAGGCTTGTGAGACGTCACAAGCTTGTGACCGTCACAAGCAAGACGGGCTGTGAGCTCTTATTTATGGTGTATTCACGTGTGAGTACCCCACATTGATAAAATGATGGAAGAGTTGGTTGTATTTAGGGGGTGGACAAAAATATACAATATAATTTTGTTAAACGTATACGATACGCTATACAATTTCAATTATACTGATTTCCGTATATATCTGATATGAATTTTCGTATATATGATACAGTTTATATAAAACTATATCGGATACGTATCTACAGAATTTAAAACTGAAGATAAGGTTAACGGTTTCCGACACAAATATAAAATATTAAAATAAAATCATAAAACACGAAATATTAAGTGTATATATATCTGTAATTAGGTCTTATTACTGTTATATACTCCCTTCTATCCTCTATTTTTTCCCCTATTTCCTAAAACGGATTATTCAGGTTTTCTTCCATATTTCTGTTTTGGAAAGTTTTTATTAATATTATACTTTTACCTCTCTCCATTCACCAAACCCCACCATATCCTTTATTAATATGTAATCCTAACTAGTTTTACCCCGTACAAAATTGTACGGGTTTGGTTATTAAACTTGTTATTAAAAGAGTTTAACAAAGTTACAAAATATTGAAATCAAAATTCCACAAAATCAAATTTTAAAGTACTAACCAATATCATACATAAATAAAAAGTAATAGAGTATATACATAATTTAACGACGGTACAAACATTAGGAAATCTTTATTATCCCATTTCAAAATCATTATAAACAACATTAATGTTTGCTTTTTATACAGTTGGAATATTAAATAAGTAATTCACCACAATCTTTAAATCGAACAAAAACTTTCAGAAAACATGAAAAAAACATTAATTTGATCATAATTTTTTGCTTGGTAAGAACCAATTTATGATTGGAATTGGACACCGATTATATGTGATGGTACTCATTGAAATTAACTTTTAGCCAAATTAGTTTTGATGAGTTTGAAAAATTGGGAAAATGAGAAATAAAGACGGTAGTGGGAAATGGGAAGTTTCTATGGTCATGTAAACAATGCGGGTTTCACATTTGTTGAATTTTTTGAAAAAAAAAAATGTTCTATATGATGACTTGGGCGAAGGAAATTGTTTTAAATGTTCTAGATTTGATAAAGATAAGATTTGTTATGTTATTATAAAATATTTCGGTCGGGTTTATTTTTATTTTTTTTTATTTTTTTAAGATTATTGCAACTATATGCATGATTGAATATATTCATGATTTAAAAAATATTTTTTAAATATATATATTTTTTTTAATTTCTTTGTTCATTTACAATTAATTTATAATTGCATTTTTTATTTAATATTTAATTTTTTTTAGTAAATTAATACTTCCTCCATTTTTATATGAGGTGCCCATTTTATTAAAATATCCCACTCAAATACCCCCTACTCCTATCACGGTTTTTTGAAATGAAATGCAATCTCTCTGGTTCTTAGGCGTAAGCGTAACACGGGTGTAATACATAAAACGTCAGAAATTTTGATTAACACAAACATATGACTGTTGGCTCAAGAGTGTATGATATTTCCAGGAGAAAATCCCTATCGATGAAGTGTTTGAACAGTTACGATGCTCAACAAACGGACTTTCGACCGATGAAGGGAAGAATCGTCTTGATCTTTTTGGGCCAAACAAGTTGGAAGAGAAAAAGGTGATGTTTTCTCAACTAAGGGACTGACTTATTCACATAAAAATTTATAAAATGGTCTTGGTTTATCCGTATGTTAAAGATTCTGACATTTTCGTGTGACAGGAGAGCAAACTACTGAAATTTCTGGGGTTTATGTGGAATCCATTATCATGGGTCATGGAAGCTGCTGCATTAATGGCTATTGTTCTCGCTAATGGTGATCACAGGCCTCCTGACTGGCAGGATTTTGTTGGTATCATGGTTCTCTTGGTCATTAACTCTACTATTAGTTTCATTGAAGAGAATAATGCTGGCAATGCTGCTGCTGCCCTCATGGCTAACCTTGCTCCTAAGACTAAGGTTCTTAGGGATGGTCGATGGGGCGAGATGGAGGCCGCAATATTAGTCCCTGGAGACATTATCAGCATCAAGTTAGGTGACATTGTTCCTGCTGATGCTCGTCTCCTCGAGGGCGACCCTTTAAAGATTGATCAGTCTGCTCTTACTGGAGAATCACTCCCTGTCACTAAGAATCCCGGAGAAGAGGTCTTTTCAGGTTCAACTTGTAAACAAGGTGAACTTGAAGCAGTTGTAATCGCAACTGGTGTTCATACCTTCTTTGGTAAGGCTGCACACCTCGTTGACAGTACTAATCAGGTCGGACACTTTCAGAAGGTTCTCACAGCAATTGGTAACTTCTGTATTTGCTCAATTGCTATCGGAATGTTGATTGAGGTTATAGTCATGTATCCTATACAACGCCGAAAGTACAGGGATGGGATTGACAATTTACTGGTTTTATTGATTGGTGGAATCCCGATAGCCATGCCCACTGTTTTGTCTGTCACTATGGCTATTGGTTCACACAGGTTGTCGCAACAGGGTGCTATTACTAAGAGAATGACAGCTATCGAGGAAATGGCAGGCATGGATGTTCTCTGTAGTGACAAGACTGGGACGTTGACGTTAAACAAGCTTACTGTTGATACATCACTGATTGAAGTCTTTGCAAAGGGTGTGGAAAAAGATCATGTCATGCTTCTTGCTGCTAGGGCTTCAAGAACTGAAAATCAAGATGCCATTGATGCTGCCATTGTAGGAATGCTTTCAGATCCTAAGGAGGCAAGTATCATTGTTTATCTTTCTGAACGATGACACCATATTTATGAATTATTTGAGCTTAAGCTCATCACAAATTGGACGTACCAATTTATCCTTTATTCTATACACACTGACTTAGACCTTGCTAATGGATGGGTCGGCACGACTCACGAGATGGGTCAGTCGGGTCATTTTCGACATCTTTTGCACTTTAGTCAGGACAGATGGGGCTGAATCATTCACAGTTTAGGGGTAGTATAGAATGTCAATTGTAAGTAATCTTGCGCTCTGAGTTGGTTCAATGCTAACTTGCTAAGAGGCTGTTTTGACTGACCCATAGTGAAAATTATGTGATTTTGCGGAGAATAGCATTGATCAGTTGGTATTTCACATATAAGTACACAGACCGTTTAGTGAACCATTCGCTTTAGTACACGACTTCGAAGTTCAAACACACCACACTCTTCTCGTTGTGCTTGGGTAATAATCACTGTCATGTACTTTACGTAGTCATTACGATGTTAGATGTATCCCTGACACTATTGTTCATTGCTTATGTTTGTCATATCATTCAGGCACGGGCTGGAATAACAGAGGTCCATTTCTTTCCGTTCAACCCAGTTGATAAGAGAACTGCTTTGACATACTATGATACCAACGGAAATTGGCATCGAGCAAGTAAAGGTGCCCCTGAGCAGGTAATGTGATTTATGCTGCAGACAAAGGATCAAGTTCTAATGTCATATTATATGGTTACTAATATCTGCCTCCAGATCCTTACTCTCTGTGGCTGCAAGGAGGATGTCAAGCGAAAGGCTCATGCAGTAATCGATAACTTTGCAGAACGCGGGCTTAGATCTTTAGGAGTTGCAAGACAGGTTTTTCACATCCTCACCTTAAATAGGCTTTCGGTGTGGAAAGTACTCCAAGCCATTGTAATTTTGTGTGTAACTCTATCTTTGGTTGCTATCATTTCCACAGGAAATACCTGAGAAATCAAAAGAAAGTCCAGGAGGTCCTTGGCAGTTTGTAGGGTTATTGCCCTTATTTGATCCTCCCAGGCATGACAGTGCTGAAACAATTCGACAAGCCCTGCACCTTGGCGTGAATGTGAAGATGATAACAGGTACTGTATTTAGTGTAAATTTCCTTTTACAATTTGATACTATTTTTTGAATCTAGAGTTAACATACCAGGCATTCAGGGCTGGTAGTCATTATGGATTTCTGTCAGTGGTTAAGGGTTGAGCTCTATTTCGAGTTGTTCTTTTCAGACTCAGATCGGTATCAAACTTAACTTTTATCCTTATGTGGCTTGTCATTGCTTCTTCACCCTGGAATTTTCAGGTGATCAGCTTGCCATTGCCAAGGAAACTGGAAGGCGGCTAGGGATGGGAACTAATATGTATCCGTCATCTTCATTGCTTGGACAAGATAAGGACTCGAATGTTGCAGGTCTTCCTGTCGATGAACTAATTGAAAAGGCTGACGGATTTGCCGGAGTCTTCCCTGGTGAATACTAAATTTGCAATTTTGTCTTTTGCTTAAATTTTGATAGAAACATCACTCTCACATATTCCGCAATTATGGAGACCTTGCATGAATTGGAAGGTGGTGTTCCAAAACCATAGAAATAACCTCTTAGTCGTATACATTCAAGGTTTAGAATGGTTACTATAGAAGAGCCTAAAATTACAATGAGACGGTCTCATTAAAGAATACTTAGTGAGAGGAGCTCTTCATTCCTTAAGAAACTTGGATGTTTCTCTTCTTCTAGCTTC
This sequence comes from Silene noctiflora, assembly GCA_009801015.1. Taxonomy (NCBI): domain Eukaryota; kingdom Viridiplantae; phylum Streptophyta; class Magnoliopsida; order Caryophyllales; family Caryophyllaceae; genus Silene; species Silene noctiflora. The sequence goes on from VHZZ01000836.1 coordinate 99,462, forward strand.
ACAATGTATCTAAACTTATGTTACTCCAACTGTTTATATTTTTCGCACACGCGTATTTCACACTGGACACTCGGACATAATTATGACACTCAAGCACTTCATTTAGAGTCTAAAATTAGTCATTTTTCCACAGTTCGACACTTGTTCACACATCTCTATCGACCTATATGGGCGGTATCTGATTCTTCCAACATAAAACTTGAGCATTGTTTTGGGCGAGTAGAATGGTTAACAGTGGTAATTGAGCTTTAACTTTCATCACAGAACACAAGTATGAAATTGTGAAGAGGTTGCAAGAAAGGAAACACATCTGTGGGATGACCGGTGATGGTGTAAACGATGCTCCAGCCCTTAAAAAGGCCGATATTGGAATTGCAGTGGCTGACGCTACTGATGCTGCAAGAAGCGCATCTGATATTGTCCTTACTGAACCTGGTTTGAGTGTCATCGTTAGTGCTGTTCTGACCAGCAGAGCTATCTTCCAAAGGATGAAAAATTATACAGTTTGTACCTCCTATATTCTCTGTACATTTATTTCAATGTTTTTTTTATTTTTTTTAATTTCTATGCTTCCAACATTTTTGTATTCTTTTTTTTGCAGATTTATGCAGTTTCGATCACCATCCGTATTGTGGTATGTTTATTTTCCTGAAGTACAAACACTGGTATGATGCATGATATTTATTGAATAACATATTCTCATATTTCTTTCTATGCTGCAGTTTGGTTTCATGTTCATTGCTTTGATTTGGAGGTTCGACTTTGCTCCGTTCATGGTTCTAATCATTGCTATCCTAAATGATGGTAATAATGTTGGACTTGTTATGCCAACTATTAAGCTACGGCTGTCTTTCTCTCAACTATACTATTCTAACTTGGCAGCAAGTGCTAGATGGTGGTATGGTCAGTGTGTCGGTCACGTTTATATAAAAACGTAGAATGTTTTGGGCTAAAACAAAATGTTCAGGCAACCTATTTATATGCTATTCATTTTTGGTGGGTGATGCTGAAACCAGGTACAATTATGACGATCTCAAAGGACAGAGTGAAACCATCACCAATGCCAGACAGTTGGAAGTTGAAAGAGATTTTTGCCACCGGTATAGTTCTGGGAGGATACATGGCACTGATGACAGTAATCTTTTTCTGGCTCATGTCAGACACCCAATTCTTCCAGGTTAATAATTTGTTCTATCAGTCACTGATACCTTCCCTTCTCCAATAATGCTGAAAATATTTGCTCTCCCGAAACTTGGATTTCAGGATAAGTTTCATGTGACGACTCCAAGTCATGGTCAGAAAATGGCAGCCTTGTACCTTCAAGTCAGTGTTATTAGCCAGGCTCTCATTTTCGTTACGAGATCTCGTAGCTGGTCCTTCGCTGAGCGCCCTGGCCTCTTGTTGCTTGGTGCTTTCTTGGCTGCTCAGCTGGTTAGTTTCTCGTACCAACTCGTGTTTACGTACACCATTTTCCAATTCATTTCCGGGTCATAATTATGGTCTCCTTCCAGACATGGTAAAGGATACTCAGATTACAAAAACTAGATTAGGAGAAGCATGCATGGATTTTGATTTTAAACAATTTTAACCTCCAAGGTCTCAAATATTTCTTTGTCCCCTTATATCCTCATTCTAGATCATACAAATACGACACTTGTATATTTAGTTATGTGGCTACTCTTATAGATGTGTATCACAGAAATGCTGAAATCCATATAATCTAGTCTAACAGAAATGCTGAAATCCATAACAGGTGGCTACTCTTATAGCTGTGTATGCCAACTGGGCATTTGCACGAATCGAAGGAATGGGATGGGGATGGGCTGTAGCTGTATGGATTTACACTCTGGTCACCTACATTCCACTTGACATCCTCAAATTTGGTATCCGTTATGCTCTAAGTGGAAGGGCCTGGAATAATCTCCTGGAAAACAAGGTACTGTCATTTTCTAATGCCTATAGGTGAATCAAAGTTGACATAAGCTTTGTTTTCCTATGAGAGGTTTCTTTATAGATGAAAGTTTTTTTACTGTTTCTTTGTTTCTTAGACTGCTTTTACGACAAAGAAGGATTACGGAAGAGAAGAGAGGGAGGCACAGTGGGCAACTGCTCAAAGGACCTTACATGGGCTTCAACCTCCTGAAACCACTTCTATTGTAAATGAGAAGAGTAATTACAGAGAACTCTCAGAGATTGCTGAGCAAGCCAAGAGGAGGGCTGAAGTTGCAAGGTAAACTTCTGCTGTAACTAATTTTTGCATATCATATATTTTTGCATCCTTTGATAAATCACTTCTGTATTGCTACAAATTGCAGGCTGAGGGAGCTGCACACATTGAAAGGCCACGTCGAGTCGGTCGTGAAACTGAAAGGACTAGACATTGACACCATTCAACAACATTACACCGTGTAGACACCAAAACTAAGAGTTTTGGAGCGCCTAACAGGTTTTAGGCTTCAATCTTCATACCTGTCCTAACATGTAACAATTAATATATCCCAAGTCCCTTGATAGTAACTTGCAAAATAAGCAATTTTTGTAACTTTGATGACGTTGAAAACTAGTTATGGAGTATTTAGCTACCATGTTTGATATTTTTCCCTTTTGTTTCAGAGATTTGGTAGATGTTGATTATGAGGCAATTTCTTTTTTTTTT
>VHZZ01000837.1:20403-55466 GCA_009801015.1 Silene noctiflora
TTACCACAATTTTTTATTTGCCACGGTTTATTAGTAATTTGTCACAATAGTTGTTCATTGGTTTTGTCACGGTTATTCTTATTATTGTTATGTATATTTTTACAAAATGCGACAATACGGCTATTGCTATTATTGTCGTTGTTCTGATTTTTCTTTTTATTAACAAATTATCCTCAAACGTTATGAAAATTCAAATACTGATCGATAATGAACTAATGAACATCGTGTTTAGCGATGAACTATTTATTTTGCACCAACCTATTAATTAATCACACAACAATATATGCAACAAAAATTTGGCAATGACTATTTTAAATCATAAACCAAAAACAAAAGAACACAGAACCGACCTCCGAAACAATGCACCTTCACTAAAAAATGACCCCCTATCTTATAATCATGAACCACATATCATCGTGATTGGCGATCGATTTTTTGCGCAAACAAATACATTTAACATATATTTATCCGATGGATATTTACAACATTAAACCAAGAAAGAAGACAAGAATACGTCAAAAAAAACATATATGAGTCTACAACTCCATTATGTACAATAGTATATCGAGAATAAACTACCGGTTATTATGCATACACAAGAATCAATTGAAAATAATAATAAAACAACACACCAACCATCAAAAACCTAAAAAAGCTCAATCTTCCCTCACTCCCTCCCCCTCTCTCTCTCACACACACTACAATGTCGTCAACAGTCGAGCAATTTCTTCAAAGTGTTTCTAACTCCACAAAGGGGCCCAAAGAAATTGGAAATTGTGACGACAAACTAAATGACTAATTAAAACCGAACCCGTTAAAGCCTCAAAGCTTCATGTGCCAATTGTCTTGCGGTCGATTCTCACAAAGAAAGTCTGCATCAATTAGTAGTCTGATAATCTGCTTTAACTTAGCGAGGAGATTCTGTATCGCGTCATTTGTCGTTTTCTTGGTTCTTGGAATTCAAGGGAAAAGGGAAGAGAAATCATGAGTTGAATATGAAAGAGTAGTGGGACAAAAACACTATAGGGAAAACAATTGTGGGTAAAGCCCGGAGTATTCGAATCCAACCCATGGTATTTTTCGTAACGGGTTTGATTGACGGGTTGGGACTCATGGGAGGAAGAAAGATGGTGAAGTTGTTGGTTTGGAAAATAGAATGTTTATTGTCAGAAATCAACGTAGTGGAATTGTGGTGAATAATGGTATTGGACATGTGAGAGAGCGGGAGTGTCACGGCTATAGAATTGTTGGTGTTGTTGTTCGGTATGGAGAAAGTGGAGAAAAACATGATGAGCGAGAGTGTTATGATAAATTGTCAAGGTTTATTTTTTGTTTTTGTTTTTCAAAAAAGTTTCGGTCTAATCGAATCATCTTATCATCTGCTATTAATTATTATTTGCTTGATAATATATACAGAGTATAAAAACTAACTTATCTAAACCGACAAAATAAAAAGTAAGATCAATCATTACATTTTAATTGTTTACATGTCTAAAATTATTACAACTTATTATTTCTACTATTAAACTATTTTTAAGTTGATTCAAAAATTTGTAAAAATTATTTTGTAGGGTAATTTAATTACCTAATGGTCGCATTCAAAATAAATAGTGTTAATCATATAGTTAATCCAAGTTTTCGGTGTTCATGTGGTATTTTTTATTAAAGAATTTTTTTTATAATTGACATACACCTCTTCAAATAGGCTTTTACTTTTTTTGGTGGGTCACTAATTCAATTATCATTCAATGTGTATTTTCTTTTAGTAAGAATTATTCGTCAATATTGTAATGTCATTTGTTACTAATCAAATATTCTATAATCAAATATTAAATACAAATTAATTGTAAAAATGACCGATTTAATGTTTATGTAGATGATATTGCCATGTCACATTTAATTTGCCATGTCACATTAGGTTAATGCTTTAGGTAGCCTTTTAATAAGATCGTATAGATTGCAAGCAATTAGTTTCCTAGAACATTTGTAAGATACAATGTGTGGTTTTGACTCCGTTGTCTTGAATATTTAATTTGATTCCTTTCAGAATGATATTGACGGACATATTGTGACAATACCAATTTGTTATTATACCTTTGTCCAACACAAAATTTACCACCATTATAGCAAGGAACATCAACCTTACCACACCAACTATTAACAAACTCCACATCAACAGTAGTTGAGACCCTACTACACTCAAGTGTGGAAGCAGAAGGGGTAACAGAGTCCTCAACATCATCATCACCCTCATTTATCATTTGCTCATCCTCATCCTTATACTCATTCTCATTGCAATTCCAATCATATTAATCTTGATCAACATTATTGGCAGACAACGATACACTTAGCATAGTTCATTACCTCTCATTGCTTGACTTAATATGTTTGTAAAAAAGTTTCTGAGTTGTTGGATGGGTATCAACTCGTTGTACAAATCCATCGAAGAGCCATTTGATTGATAAACTCTAGCCCACTATTCAAAGTTAACAACTTGTATCCTCTAACACTAGGATATTTCATTTTAATATCTAACCCGAATTGACTTTTATTAACCTCTAACTCATCACAAATTAAGGATGTGAGTTTTTCAAAGTTATTGTTATTATTGACAAAAACAAACAAAGGTTCACCATCTTTGTAAGTCACATTTTCCTCATCAACTATTACCTCATCATTAGAGTAACAACATAAAAGGTAATTATTTTTCTCCATCTTTAAATTTTACCTCAAATCTAACAACATAACAAGCTAAATAACCAATTAACTAATTAACACAAAATCAAATAGATATATAAAATATATACCAATTACTAAACCTAAAACTTAACTAATTTATCTACTTTAGTAACAAAATATCAAGATTTAAAGGTGAATAGCAAATGTATAATACCTTTAAAGAAGATAGGAAGAGGTAGTAGAGTGATTAAGGTTTATTGAACTCAGCCAATTTCTCGACATATATCAAATAACGAGAGGTTCGAGAAGACCACTCTTCTCGCTAACTGATTAGGCGAGATGTTAATTAGCACAAGGCAAAAGGAGGCAGAATGTTTGGTAAATAGCATACGTACCTTCTTGCGGATTATGGCGAGAAGTAGCTGGAAAAAAAAAAGACTACTCGCTGGGGACGAAGCTAGGATAGAATCGCAACCGGAGCCGATTTTCATTTTTATATAAATAGATGTACTTATCGAAGATGTCTTAGTCTAGTGGTTAAGACGGAGGTATTGTGTACAATAGGTCCCAGACTCGAATCTCCTCTCCCCTAAAAAATTAGATGTACTTGAAACCTAAGAGTATTTTTGGACTACTATTTAAATATTAAAAAATTAATATAAATAACATTATCATTTTATAACTATGGGAGAATATTTCAGAAAATTAAATTACAATCTATAAAAAAGACACAATAAGGGTCGAACATGGGACTTCTTGACTACTATTTAAATATTAAAATAATTAATATAAATAACGTTATCATTTTAAAACTATGGGAAAATATTTAAAAAAATTAAATTACAATCTAAAAAGAAAAAGAGGAACAATAAGGGTTGAACATGGAACCTCTTGCTCAAATAATTCAAATATGCAATCTTTACCAACTAAACCACATTAAAGTTGTATATATTTATGCCCGGGCCATGTCCCATTGGGCCAAACGTTAGCTTCGTCATTGCTACTCGCTCTCTGATTTAGCGAGAAGTTAGAATTTTGGAAAAATAAAAATAAAAATTAAGTGTTGGTGTGGACCCATTCTGTGTAAATAATTTGGAATTAACCCAATTTTTGTAAATATTTTGATTTAGAATGCCATTTAAGAAAAAATCCGATTTTATATCAGTCCGGTACTGTTTTTAATAAGCATGCTTTATAACACTTTTAAACAAAATTGAGAAATCTCATCACATTAGACTAAAATGAGTAAGTCTCTGTTAAAATGGTTTTATCCTAATACTAGAAAATGTCAACATTTTTTAATAGAAAGTAACCATTTAACGATAAAACTAGTATAGATTCCGCGCCACTGCGCGGTATATGTAGAAATTTTATTTTTGAGGGTATTATTTAAATCACTACTTTATTAATATCTAATATTTTACTCCATTTTATTTTGATATAAAAAAAATTGAAATGAAAAACTAATAAAAAAGAATTAAGTAAAGTTATGAAATGTGTCTTTTTATGAACGGACTTTTTTTACCATAAAATTACGGATTTCATTTTATAATTTTCTCCAATTTTTTTAATGATTTTTTTTTTGTTACGAACCTAATAGTAAGTATGCGTTAAATTTTGTTCTAAAGTAATTATTATTGCATTGTGAAAAATTTAGCAACATATAGTCTATAGTTTAATACTAATTTTATTTTATTATCATGAAAAAAATCATAATTTTAAATTTAATTAAAATATTATATTATAACTATAATTATAATAAGATTATATTTTATGAAAAAAAGATAATAGTTTATTAAAATGAAGTTTTATTTGTTTCCGTTAATAAATTGGATACATTTTGAAGGAAAAATTAAGACAGTTTTTATTCTCTAAGTAGTAAAGGAGATTTAATGATAAAATCAATGATTATTAGAATCAAGTTGATGTTAATTAGCAATTTAGTTTTGAATTTAATATTTATGATCATTTATTAGTAAAAATAGATTTTTAAGGAAATAATTTTTTTTATATATGGTATGTAAATAAAAAGAGTATTAGAGTGAGATCAATTATTGAGAGTAGGGTCCATTAATTTGAAGGTGAATATATAGGCGAGAAACTTTAGCGGGAAAATTTAGAGTTGTGTTAACTAAAGTTGTCAAATTTTAATAAAAAAACCGATAAGTAACATTTTAACAGAAAATTATTTACTCCCTTCGTCCCGATCACTTTCGTTCTCTGATTTTGGCACAAAGACTTAGGAAAGAGGAGACGATCAATTACTAAATGATAAGTGGATCAAATTACTTTTCTAGTTCATTTTTAAAATAGAAAAGAATAAGATAACAAACTACCGAGAGAATACATCTTATCAATAATAATGAAATTCGGTGGATCTTAATTTCAGACGAAAATAACAGTCCGTCTTGCTTAAGATGGCCACTATCCGTTTTAACCTTAAGACGGATAGTGGCCCTCTCACACACATGCAAGTGGGTATATCCATTTTCCATCCACTTGCCTCCCCACTTGCGTGTGTGTGAGAGGCAACTATCCGTCTTTAAGGTTAAGACGGATAGTTACGGTCTGAAATAAGAGTTAGTGCGAAAATAATAATCTCACAACAGAGCTTTAGTGCCGACATGATTTAAGCTGGGCATGACTCACCACTGCCAAACCACGTGTCAACGTGTAAGCTCGAATCGACCTCCATGAAACACGTATCCTTATGGCTTTCTCCTTAAACTCTATATATACACAACAATGTCGATTACACCATAACAACAAGTTTAACTTCAGAAAATATACAATTTCCTTTAAAAAAAAATAGCGATGGAGTCAGGGAAGAAAGCCGTGGAGACAGTGAAGGAGACAGCGGCAAACGTCGCGGCGTCCGCTATATCCGGGAAGGACAAAACCAAGGCAACCGTGCAAGAAAAAGTAGACAAAATTCGGGCCAAAGATGATTTCGAAAAGAACTTGGCTACTGAACGGAAAGACCAACGTATCACCGAGGCCGAACTCCGTAAGCAGATGGCTCAGACACATAACCTGGACGAGAAAGAGGCACGGACAGGGACAGGGACTGGGACTGGGACTAGGACTGGGACTGGCTCGTACTCTGCCGCGGGGGTTCCTGGGGCAGGTACCGGTGCCCACCAGATGTCGGCTATGCCCGGTCATGGGACCGGGCAGCCGACTGGTGGGCATGTTGTGGGGGGGACGGCTGTTGGGTCCCACCCGATAGGGAGGGGGACTGGGACTGATACCAGGTCTACTACTGCTGAGAATAGGCATGTTGGTGGCGGTGCGACTAATACCGGGACAACCGGGTTAACTGGTAGTGGATATAGTGGTTAGAACTTAGAAGTTCATGTAATTGTTTTCTTTTCGGGTTTGTTTTAAGTATATCAAGTGACCGTCACAAGGTTATGACGTCTAACAACCTTTTTTCTTTTTAACAATATTTAAATTGGTTGCGAGTTTCGTCATAACCTTGTGACGGTCACACTTAAGAATTTGTTTAAGAAAGTAGGACGCGGGTTTTGAATTGTATTCTGTATTCTGTATTCTGTATTCTGTATTCTGCAAGGGTTTTAATATGTTGGCTGTTTTTAATGTCTAATGTAAACACTAATAATGTAGTCTCACTTTAGCTCATCAGACATCGTCTGTCACAATCATTTATTTACGTTTAATTATTTCTTCGCTCACCCTCACTTTGTGAGGGTTGTGGACTTGTTACTATCCTTGTTGCTTGATTGAATTGTACTCCCTCTGTACCATTCAGATGTTTACCTTTTTTTTGAGAAGTATTTTAAATTTTAAATTAAGGTAACCAAATGATTGAAACGGAGTTGTAATCGACTTGAGCTAGTTAATTTTGTGAGACAACCCTTCCATATCCGTTGAATGGGTGTACTATTTCATTACATCTCTTATCCTCACGATGTAGCTGAGTCGGGTTCAAATAGCATGATTGCTTCTTGAAGTAGGAGGTTCATGGAGTCGGTGTTCGCGCCACCTGCATAGACGTGTGCTATCCTCGCTCCTTGACGTATTGCAGGGATGAGAAGAGTTATTCTCAGTGAAATTCGGATCCATTTCTTAAACCTCAATCAGTTCTGTTATCCCACAACATAACGACATGTTGGCCGGTTAGTCGTCAATGTAGCCTTGAATCTCGATCATCTTTCCTTTAGCTTAAAACTTGATGGTAACTACGGAGTACAACTTACAGTATTGCTTGACTGAGATACCTCTTCTACTTTAAATTGCATCAGAAAATGAAACATGGTAGAAAAACGGCGAGATTCATAGTACTGTGAAATTTCTGAAGTAGATGGTGCCTGCATTTAGTATTATCTTCACTGGAAAACTACAACAGTTTATTAAGCATGCTGCATGGATTCATGTATATTCTAGGAAATACGACGAATGTGATGAATAATTGAGTATGCCTAGTATTATGTGCTGGTAGTATGATATAGAAGCTTTATATTCTACAGTACAGATAGTATTGTTGTGTCTCCTGAAAAATTGCAGAGTTCGAGGGCATGCTCCAGAACTCTCTCTTGCATCTCTGCTGTTCTCAGGAACCAAGTTTTTGCATTGCAGGCCGAGAATCGCAAGGGACACCACTGTAACTCTGTAAGTCGCCTTTACAGAATGCGTAATATAATTGCTGCTCTTCATTATGCCCTTTTAATTAATCCTCAAGATTGGAACCTTCCGTCGTGCTGACAAGATCTCATTCATGTGAGCTACTTGACTCAAGAGCTGGCTGATTCTCTGTTGCATCAGATACTGTCTAAATTAGTACTCCGTATTTATGAGTGACGTGAAATTGTGGAAGTTCAGGTGTCAACTAGCTTAGTTGGTAAATTGTAATCGTTTAGCAGCAGATGTTTGCTAATTTAATTGTTCAGTCAGAAAAAAAAATGCAACTGTATTTTTCCTTAAGACATCTTGAGACGGATTAACTATTTACCTGGTCTTTCTCCCGGATCAAATTCAGAACGCGATTCTTCCATTGCAGAAACTTCAAGCAGGCAAATAATGCTACTGCTAGTAAAGCACCAGGAACGACTACTGAACCTCGTCTCATACTGCTAATCTGGCATCGGAACTTGGTAGCAAAAACCTTCAAAATTCTTCCCTTTACTTTAGAAATCACGACCCTGACATCACGAATAACGACAGATATATTTGAATCTTGTTTCATCTGATGATCTCTCGAGTCATCTGTATCTGAACCCACAACTGGCAGTGACGCCACTGACAATGAATCTTCCTCTTCCGAGGATTTACAGTCGACAGGTAAAAGAGCCAATCCTTCATGTTCAGTTGGTGGAAAGACTGGAGACCCATCACTGTAATAATTCTCCCTTAACACCAGCTTAAACTCTAGAGATTGCTCGTCTGGCTGAGACAAAGGCGGCTGTTGCCCATATGGGTCTCGAACTTCTTCCCAGTCGGAGAATCCTTCCGAATTCTCTGAAGTACCCATATGTTCTTAATCGATTTTTTCTCGTGTTGATTAATTTCTTATGGTTAGTATCTAAAGACTGTAGAAATTATGAGATATTTCAGATAATGTTGACAAGTTAATATTGAAAGTTGAAGAGAATTCATGATCAGAATGCTGCCAAATTTCGCTTGAGAAGTGAACTGTAATGCTCATCAAAAATCTTGTATCACTGTCACTATGATTCAGAAATATCCTTGGTCATTCTTCATGGGTCCCTTAGGATTACTATTATTCACACCCTTCGACCACTCAATTATCGAAAAAGACTTGAGGGGAAAAGAGGAGACGAGAGGGGACGAAGTGGAGAGGAAATGGGGTAATGTTTGCTGTCTTTTCAAATATTTCGGACCTTAAAAAAAACATGAATTTGATTTGTAGATGCAAAAAGGAATTAACTAATTATCCTCTTTTTTTTTTTCTTTTTTTTTTTTTTTGAAATTTCCCTCAAAATACTTGGATAATAATCTCTTCAAACCAACCTAAACCCGACTTGTAAGAATCGAACCCGACATTGCAAGAACCGGCTATGTGTTGATACAACCCAATATCACTGATTTGGATTGACTTGGGATATATGGGTTGAGAATTTCAACCCATCTAACTGCATTAGATGGGCCTCATGCTCACTGATGGGCCTTATACTTCTCCCATCCAAACGGGCGGTAAACCCCGTTGAAGTCTGAATTAAGAATTCGCCCGACTAACCTAACCCGTAAGCAAACCGTACGTAGTCATGAGTTCATGACCGATATGCCCCAAAACCAATATGATCCGATCCGACCTGACCCGATATAACTGAAGCTTGATTTATATCAACCCGAACAAATTTGATTTGAAACCATGACCCGTTTGGCCGTTTATTTTCTTAGTGCCGACCTCTATGTCTTAAACCATAAACATCAATCCATTTCATTATCATGGATTTAAATATTTAAGGTCAACAACAGACAAAAATTGAGCCCCACCTGTGACTTGGCAAGTTTTCAAATACTCTAATTTTAATCCATTTCCATGTTCCCAATTCAATTAAGGGTCACCTCTGAATTTCAGGTACTTAATTTTTCTGGGTTTTCTTTAATTTTGTTATTGGGTTTCATATTTTGGTGGAATTACATTACTGGGTTTAGTTTCAGTTTAGTGTTGTTGAAGTTTGAGACGGTCTTTTTATTGGTTAAACACTCGTTTATTACTATTGACTAATGAGTGCCTAGCTAAAGCTTGATCATGCTCAATTTATTAGTTTAGTATAAAATCTGTTGGAAGATGAATTAGATGACTAAAAATGTGATCTTTGATAGTATTCCATCATAGACATTGTCAACTTCGTGTTACCGTTAGTTTATTGTTTGTAATAATGCGACACAAGGGCAGTTTTGATGCTAACGGATTTCAAACCAAGTCTGAGTACCCAGCAAGATATGTGCAACCCTTATTTTAATTGTTGATTAGCTTAGTATAAAATCTGCTGGAAGATGAATTAGATGACTGAAAATGTGATATTTGATAGTATTCAATCATAAACATTGACCACCTTCGTGTTAGAGCTAGTTTACAGCTTGTAAAACTGCGACTTTCTCGTGTTTTTTTTGGTGTAGAGGGCTTGACCAGGGCAGTTTTGATGTTAACGGATTTTGAAGCCAAGCCTAAGTACCCAGCTAGAGATGTGTAACCCTTATTTGATTTGAGGAACTTAGCATTGTATTTGAGGCATGTCTCGCGCTAGAGATAGAATTGCCCAAATATTTTATCCCGAGTTCTTGACTATTACTACCTTCATTCCACTTTTATTGTCCTTCTTTCCATTTTGGGAATGAAGTAATGGAAAGTGATAAAATGACAGTGGTAGTTAGATATCAAGGGATAATATTGGATGTTCACTCAATTTACTTGCTAAATTAGAAATGGGACAGTAAGTTTGGGATAAATGGAATGGAATGGAGGGAGTAACAAAAACAGGAGTGTTGCTAGTGGATTCGGGAAGGATTATAACCCCTAATTAGATAGTCACATGGATTGTAAAATCGGCAGAATGCGTATGTCAGCTAGCTGATCATTGTAGTATACCGTTGATTTGGTGAGATCATCAGAAGGTGTAATCTGTGTATTAAGGTGTTTATGGACCTTTAACTAATGACCTTGATTCTGAGCCTATTTTGTTTTATACTAAGGGGATAAATAGCTTGTTTAAATTGCTTCCTTTAGTTATTAAGTGGATTTAAGCGCGTTTTTTTGAGTCTGTGTTTCGCTAGTAACAACTTCAAATGCATCTTTGCAGGCTGTTTATGGATGTTTGGTGAGATCCTTCAGAAATGATTGTGTCTGCTCTTCTAACATCTGTTGGAATAAACTCTGGCCTTTGTGTATTATTCTTCACACTATATTCCATCTTAAGAAAACAGCCAGGAAATTCTTATGTGTATATTCCACGACATCCACATGTGGAAAAAGGGATTGAGCAGAGTAATCATTTCCTGCAACGTCTGATTCCTACCCCTACGTGGGTAAGAACAGCATGGAAACTTTCTGAGGAGGAGTTGTTATCTACTTCAGGCTTGGATGCTGTAGTTTTTATTCGGATTATCACCTTCAGGTAAATGTCGTAAAATATTTTATGGCTGATATTCAGGATAAAAGATGATGGGTTTAGAATAATACTCCCTTCAAGATCAAAGTGACAATGTAGACAGGCATGTTAATTGGAAACTGATATTATTCGTGATCTATAGATTCATCTTATTGTACTAGTAAAGGATTTACATTTCTGTTTTCCTCTTCAGAGTCATGATTACAAAAGTTAAACTTGGAATTCCTGGTTCAAGTCTTTAAAAGTGTCTAAGGTATGCTTCGTAGGGCCTTTTTTTAAGAAAAAAAATAATCGACATGTTATTACGTTTTTCAGTGCAGTGTCGCTGTCTATTTATTCGAAGAAATAAGATCTGATGTAATTGCAGTTTTTGCATCTTCTTTACTGTACCATTGAGTTGGGTTCAGTTGTCGTGAATTGAGGTTTCATCTGATGAGCTTTCTCTTTTAAAGTTTCTAATTTATTGCTACATGTGTTTGCAGTTTGAAAATATTTCTTTTTACTGGGGCTCTAGGTCTTTTTGTACTTCTTCCAATACATGCTTCAGGGACTCAGGTTGCGACATTCGTTATTGCTGATATCTCTAGCGTGACCCTGGATTTGTTTACCATTTCTAATGTGAACAGTGGTTCAAAATGGTAATTACTGTTTGAGGAACCTCTGTTATTGATTTCGAAAAAGAAGTAGTCAGATTGTTCAGTTTCTTTAATGTAGTCTTCCTTTCTTCACTACTTCAAGTAGATTACTTACGATAAATCTGGTGTTTGTGGCAGGTTGTGGGTACACTGTTTTTCTGTATATTTGGTTACTGGCTTTGTTTGTTTCCTTCTGTATCATGTAAGTGGTCAACTCTCGCGTCTTTTTATCAATGTGAGGCACTCAAAGATTAATGGAATGTTCATTACGTGTTTAGACAAGGATTTAGTTTACTGACTTAAAATAATTCATCATTATAATTTGCAGGAATATGATTATATTTGTTCAAAGAGGGTTGCATATTTTTATTCATCAAAGCCTCGGCCGCGTCAATTCACAATATTAGTTCGCGGAATCCCTGTGCGTCCTGGGAGCAGTATCAGTAAGAGTGTGGATAGTTTCTTTATGAAGTATTATCCTTCTACCTACCTCTCTCATGTTGTGATTCATCGGACAGATAGTCGCTGGCATCTTGTTGTAAGTCCTTTCAACCAATTCTATAATTGTTTGTCTATTTTTTGTTTGGAGATGTTATGTTTTCTAAGTTATTGGTCTAGCATATCTGTAATTCCGAAGATAATACATTAATAAATAAATAAAATAAACAAAAAGAGAAACATCATACATTCATATAAATTATTTATCATCAAGGTAGGAGAATGCATCTAGATTGGGATATCAACACCAACAACATTGCCTCTCAAGAATTCCTGCAAATAGCAGGTTGAGAGTTGTATGCATACTTACCCTTGTGAACGCAGAGAAGTTGTTTTTAGATGACCCATGAAGAAAGTTGCGTCAAAGTTCCTTTGACGTCATTTTTGTTTCTGTAACTAGATTTGACTTCCTGTTTTGATAATTCGTTGCTGTCTAGAGTTGTTAGTCATTAGTCAAGACGATATATGTGGTTGAAGATATAATGTTGATTAATTTTTCATCCTTGCACCTCACAAGATTTGAAATGCCAACCTTCTTTAGTAATGAGACAATATTTGTACGCACCTACTGACGACTTTTTCCCACCTGGTGTTGTGAATATTGTGAAGGAAGTTCGATCTGCTTTTGTATTCTTCAGATCTCGTTATGGAGCTGCAATTGCTTCACAGTTGCAACAATCAGAGAACCCCACAGAGTGGGTCATGGAGAAAGCTCCGGATCCTGATGATGTATACTGGCCCTTTTTTCAATCGTCATTTTTGAAAAGATGGCTTCTCAAGGTGGTGATAATTCTGACATACATTCTTGTGACGATTCTTTTTATATTACCCGTTCTTCTTGTGCAAGGTCTCACCAACCTGTCCCAACTGGAGGTTTTGTTCCCCTTTCTTCAAGACATATTGTCTATGTAAGTGTTCTACATCTGTAGATTAAATATCATATTTTTGTCTTCTAATTGATGCTTATCATTACCCCCATTCGTCCATGAATAAACTTCTAGTTTGTTTTAGACAAATCAAAGAACATTGTAATATATACATGAAAATCCATGTTGTGAAAGACCTGGGGTCATAAATCATAATGACCACAAATAGCTTTCGATCCATGAAAGATTCCAAAGTTG
The DNA here is from genome assembly GCA_009801015.1 of Silene noctiflora. NCBI lineage: Eukaryota > Viridiplantae > Streptophyta > Magnoliopsida > Caryophyllales > Caryophyllaceae > Silene > Silene noctiflora. The sequence continues at coordinate 33,436 of VHZZ01000837.1, forward strand.
AAAATATAGTTTTCCTTCATTGCGAGAGCCTAAAAGTTGCTGGAATGTCATTTTGTAAGTTTTGTTTGTGCTCTTGCAGGAAGTACATCCGCCAAACTGTTACAGGATATCTTCCAAATCTAATTCTTCTGCTGTTTCTACTTTTGATACCTCCTGTAATGGAGTTCCTTTCATCAATTCAAGGACATTTCTCTCATAGTGCGATACAAAGAAGTGCATGCAGCAAGTTTTTTTGGTTTATGATTTGGAATGTCTTTTTTGCAAATGTACTCTCTGGATCAGTTTATACTCAGCTTGAGGAACTCCTTGATGTCAAAAACATTCCTACAAAATTAGCAGTTGCTGTCCCAGCTCAGGTAAGAGCTCAATGAAACTAGTCGAAATTTGACTTGTTTTACCATTGTGAGCCTGCTATGCTATGTTATTCAGGCTTAGTGAGTATCAAAGTGTCATATTAGGCTTTTGATGCAAAAATATCTTGTGGTTGGTTTAAAGATGAAGTTTCCAAGGGTCATACCCATGTTAAAGGTTCGAGTGTCAGAAATGGGTACGCAGTAGACGCGAGGTAATATGAAAAGTCGGGAACAACATAGATGCTATATTCATATTGCCAAAATCCCTCAAAATTGTATGGTTATATCTTTCTAATAGTCTTCTTGGTGTCTCTCTAGGCATCCTTCTTTATTGCTTATGTTGTCACTTCGGGATGGACCAGTACCTCATCAGACCTCTTCCGTATTATTCATCTTATCCAAAGTTTATTGCAAAAGTGCTGCTGCTGCTCTAACGAAAATAATGATGATGAATATGAAGCTCCATACATTCGATATCATAAGGAAATCCCCAAGATTCTGTTTTTTGGACTTTTGGGTATTACATACTTCTTTCTGGCCCCGCTGATGTTGCCTTTTTTGCTGGTCTACTTCTCCCTTGCATACATAATTTTCAAAAATCAGGTAAGTTGGTTGCTTTTCTCTGCCCTTTAGCCGCTTTGTACTATTTATTTCATATATTCTTGACATAACTTGTGAATGCTACAAATGCATTGCAGAAGTAGACTAATAGATTACAATTGACTGTGTTAGTTAGCCTCCTTTTTAGTTCAGTTATGAGTCATGACCTACAGTTTAGTCGTTTTTTTTTGCCTTTTTGGTCGTTGATTCATAGGAATATTTCATTTAAGCCAAAACTTCACCATTTATTGGCTTTAGAGCATAATAGAATAACACGAAATGGTCACTAAACTATTAGCTCTCTTTTTTATGAGCCAGCTGTGGTTTACACAATTGTAGACACTTTTTTATGTGTTGCACCAAATAGGGATGAGAATGAGAATTAAGGCCCGCTCATCAATACTTTACAAGCAAGAGCTTAATAAAAAAGAGAGAACCTCAAAAACCTAACTCCGACCAGTCTCTCCGCTGCACCCCTTCGACCGCTCCTTTTTCGTCGCACTTCTTCTCCGTGCGCCCTTCAGAACAGTACTCCTTGTGATTAAGCAGTTCGTACATTGACTCCCTGCTGCGGTTCTGCCAACCCATTAAACCAAGTATGTTTCCCAGTTTTCTTTTTTCACTTACCTGGGTCATGGCTGCCGGAGTGGCGGTTGTGTTAGAGGATGCCGTTTCTGGCGCGTACTCCATGTCGTATTCTGTATCAGATCGGTCTATTTTCAAAATAATGCTTAAAATTTTTAAAAAAAACTTGCAAAATGGGCTGGTTTTGAAATTATATAACAAAACAGACTTAACAGAGTAAAGAAATGAAGCTCTTTGATTGAGAGAGCCATCGCCTCATGTGGCGTTTTTCCTACAACCCGTTATTAACTCGTGGCGACCTACCGGCTGCCAGCTACACTTAGGATTTTAAGTAAAGGCTGATATGTAACCTCGCGGCTGATATGTTGAGGATGTTAATGTCACCGTTACGATATATCACTTGTAAAATTCCCAAATATCCGCTACATACCGCTATCCGCAAAATCAGGATGAGAGCTAGGCTGATATAGATGGATTGCTCAAGTGGAGTGAGCAATGGGCGAAGGAAGTGGTGAGGGCTAGTCATATCCGAGTAACATGGTCGCGTGTTGGCACCTTGGCGGCAGATAGCGATGCTTCATTATAGGTTATCTCCTGAAACGACCTCGGACACGTGACAGAAAAACCGGTAGAAAAAGAAATGTGACGCACTAGGAACCCCGAACGGCTCGAATTGAAGTATATAATTAACGGTTTTCAGGATTACAGGGTCACATAAAGACGCCACAAAAATTTAAATAGCAACAAAAGACACATTTGAGGGTAAAGACACATTTGAGGGTGAGGTATGCGATAAACCACCCTTTGGCAAAAATTGGACACTCTTTGAAAATGGATTAATACTTCTGATTTGGTGTAAGCGATCCCAGACACGTGTTTGAAAAACCGGTAAAAAAGGAAACGTGACCCTGTACGACTCCCGAACGACTCAAATTGAAGTGTATATTACACGGTTTTCGGGATTCCAGGATCCTCGAAAAAAATGTCCGTAAATCACACGGACGATTACGCAGGTCAGATAAAGAGGTTTCACAAATTTTGAGGAGCAACAGAGTATATTTGAGGGTGTCGGTTTTCAATAAACCAGATACTCTTTAAAAATGGATTAATACTTGTGATTTAGTGCTGAAATCGAATAGGTTAACTCCTGAAGTCGAATAGGTTAACTCCTGAAGCGACCCCAGACACATGGCAGAAAAACCGGTGGAAAAAGAAACATGACCCTGTACGACCCCGAACGGCTCAAATTGTAGTGTATATTACACGGTTTTCGGGATTCCAGGGTCTCGCAACAAAAATGTCCGTAAATCACACGGACGGTTACTCGGAGGTCAGATAATGCGGTTTCACCAATTTTGAGTAGCAACAGAGTACGTTTGATGGTGTCGGTATTCGCTAAACCAGCTTTGGCAGCAGAAAATCTGATACTCGATAAAAATGGATTAATACTTGTGATTTGGGGCTTCAATCGAATAAGATACCTCCTAATGCGACTCCGAACACGGGTAAAAAAAACCAGTAGAAAAAGAATTATGACCCTGAACGACATCTGGACGGCTCAAATTGAAGTATATATTACACGGTTTTTTGGATCCCGAGGTCCCGGAACAAAAATGTCCGTAAATCACACATATGGTTACACGTATCAGATAAGACGGTCTCACAAGTTTTGAAGAGTAACAGAGTACATTTGAGGGTGCCAGTATTCGATAAACCAGCCTTGGGGCGAAAATCTGATACTCGTTAAAAATAGATTAATACTTGTGATTTGGGGCTGCAGTCGAAAAGGATACCTCTATGCGACCGGACATGTGGCAAAAAAATCTTTAGAAAAAGAAACGTGACCCTGTACGACCTCCGAACGGCTTAAATTGAAATGTATAATACATGGTTTTCGGGATTTCAGGGTCCCGGAACAAAAATGTCCGTAAATCACACGTACGGTTACACGGGCCAGATAAGTCGCTCTCACAAAATTTGAGAAATAACAAAGTACATTTGAGAGTGCGGGTATTTGATAAACCAGCCTTTGGCGAATCTGATGCTCGTTAAAATTAGATTAGTACTTGTGATTTAGGGCTGCAATCGAATAGGATACCTCCTGATGCGAACCTTGACACGTGTCATAAAAACCGGTAGAAAAAGGAACATGACCCGACCCCCGAACGGTTCAAATTAAAGTGTATATTACACAGTTTTTGGGATTTTAGGGTTCCAAAACAAAAATATCCGTAAAACGAATGGACGATTACTCTGGGTCAAATAAGGCGGTCTCACAAATTTTAGGGAGTAACAAAGTACATTAGAGGGTTGCCGGTATTCGATAAACCGGCCTTGGGCGAAAATCTAATACTCGTAAAAATTGGATTAATACTTGTGAATTGGGGTTGCAATCGAATAGGATACCTCCTGATGCGACCCTTGATACGTCTAAAAAAACTGGTAAAAAAAAAAACATGACTCTGAACAACCTCCGAACGGATCAAATTGAAATGTATATTACACGGTTTTTTGGGATTTTAAGGTCCTGGAACCAAAATTTCCGTAAATTCCATGGACCATTACCCGGGTCAGATAAGGCGGTCTCACAAATTTTGATTATCAACAGAATACATTTGAGGGTGCCGGTACTCGATAAATCAGCCTTGGACGAAATCTGATACTCGTTAAAAATGGATTAATACTTGTAATTTGGGGCTGCAATCAAATTGGATAACTTCTTATGCGACCCCGGACACGTGTCAGAAAAACCGGTAGAAAAAGAAACATGACCCTGAACGATATCCGAACGACTCAAATTGTAGTGTATATTACACAGTTCGGGATTCCAAGGTCTCGGAACAATAATGTTCGTAAATCCCACGTACGGTTAGTCGGGTCAGATAAGGCGATCTCACAAATTTTGAGGAGTAACATAGTACATTTGAGGATGCCGGTATTCGATAAATCAGCCTTCGGGGAAAAATATGATAATCATTAAAAATAGATTAATACTTGTAATTTGGGGCTCCGATCGAATAGGATACTCCTGATGCGAGCCTTGACACGTGTCACAAGAAAAACCGGTAGAAAAAGATACATGACCGTGAACCACATCCGAACTGCTCAAATTGAAGTGTATATTACACGGTTTTCGCGATTCCAAGGCCCCAAAACAAAAATGTCCGTAAATCACGCGTACGATTACTGGGGTCAGATAATGTGGCCTCATAAATTTGAGGAGCAACATAGTACATCTGAGGGTGCCGGTTTTCGATAAAGAGCGAAAATTTGTTACTCGTTGAAAACAGATTAATACTTGTGATTTAGGGCTCTAATCGAATAGGATATCTCTTGATGCGATCCTGGGCACGTGACAAAAAAACTGGTAGAAAAAAACGTGATCATGTACGACCCCCGAATGGCTCAAATTAAAGTGTATAATACACGATTTTCGAGATTCCAGGGTTGCGGAATAAAAATGTCCCTAACACAGACGGTTACTCGGGGGTCATATAAGGCGGCTTAACAAATTTTGAGTAGCAACAAAGTGCGTTTGATGGTGCCGGTATTCGATAAACCAGCCTTGGCCAAAATCTGATACTCGTTAAAAATGGATTAATATTTGTGATTTGGGGCTCCAATCGAATAGGATACCTCCTGATGCGACCCCGGACATGTGTCAAAAAACCCGGTAGAAAAAGAACAATGACCCTGAACTACATCTGAACGGCTCAAATTGAAGTGTATATTACACGGTTTTCGGGATTTCAAGGTCCCAGAACAAAGATGTCCGTAAATCACACACTCACATGTAGGGTTATATGGGTCTAATAAGGCGGTATCACAAATTTTGTGGAGCAACAGAGTACATTTGAGGGTGCGGGTATTCGATAAACCAGCCTTGGGCGAGGTTATACGGGTTAGATAAGGGGATCTCACAAATTTTGAGGAGCAACAGAGTACATTTGAGGGTGCGGTTATTCGATAAACCAGCCTTGAGCGAAAATCTAATATTCGTTTAAATAGGATTAATACTTGTAATTTAAGGCTACAATCGAATAGGATACCTCCTGACGCGACACTTGAGACGTGTTAGAAAAACCGGTAGAAAAAGAAACATGACCCTGAACGACTCCGGAACAGCTCAAATTGAAGTGTATATTACACGGTTTTTGAGATTTTAGGATCCCGGAACCAAAATATATGTAAATTTCACGAACGATTACTCGGGTCAGATAAGGCAGTCTCACAAATTTTGAGGAGTAACAGAGTACATTTAAGGGTGCCGGTATTCGATAAATCACCCTTGGGCGAAAATCTGATACTCGTTAAAAATGTAATAATACTTGTGATTGAGGCTGCAATCAAATAGGATACCTCCTTATGTGACCCCGGACGCGTGTCAGAAAAACCGGTAGTAAAAGAAACATACCCTAAACGACATCCGAGCGGCTCAAATTGAAGTGTATATTACTCGGTTTTCTGGACACCAGGGTCCCGGAACGAAAATGTCTGTAAATCACACGTACGGTTACTGGGATGAGATAAGGCGGTGTCACAAATTTTGAGGAGTAATAGAGTATATTTGATAGTGTTGGTATTCGATAAGCTACCCTTGGGCGAAAATCTGACACTCTTTAAAAATGGATTAATACTTTGATTTGGGGTTGCAATCGAATAGGTTACCTCTTGAAGCGACCCCGGACACGTGGCAAAAAAACCGGTAGAAAAAGAAACATGACCGTGTACGACCCACGAACAGCTTAAATTGAAGTGTATACATTACACGGTTTTCGGGATTTTAGGGTTCCGGAACAAGAATGTTCATAAACCACACGGTCGATTACTCGGGTCAGATTAGGTGGTTTCACAAATTTTGAGGAGGAACAAAGTACATTTGAGGGTGCCGGTATTCGATAAACCAGCCTTAGGGCGAAAATAATCTGATACTCGTTAAAAATGGATTTATACTTGTGATTTGGGGATGCAATCGAATAGGATACCTTCTGAAACGACCCCGGACACGTGGCAAAAGGTAGAAAAAGAAACGTGACCCTTAACGACCCCCGAACGGCTCAAATTGAAGTGTATAATACACGATTTTCGGGATTACAGGGTTGAGGAATAAAAATGTCCCTAAATCACATGGACGGTACTCGGGTTAGATAAGGCGGTCTCGCAAATTTTGAGGAGCAACAAAGTACATCTGAGGGTGCCGATATTCGATAAACTAGGCTTGGAAAATTTGATACACGTTAAAAATGGATTTACTTGTGATTTGGAGCTGCAATCGAATAGGATACCTCATGATGCGACCCTTGACATGTGTCAGAAAAACCGGTAGAAAAAGATACATGACCCTGAACGACCCCAAATGGCTCAAATTACACGGTTTTCACTATTCCAGGCCCCCGAAACAAAAGTATCCGTAAATGACACGGACGATTACTCGGGTTAGATAAGGTGGTGTCGTAAATTTTGAGGAGCAACAAAGTACATTTGTGGGTGCCGGTATTCGATAAACAAATCTGTTACTCGTTGAAAATAGATTAATACTTGTGATTTGAGGTTGTTGTCAAATAGGTTAACTCATGAAGCGACTCCGGACACGCCGCAAAAAACCGATAGAAAAAAGAAACGTGACCCTGTACGACCTCCGAACGGCTCAAATTGAAGTGTATAATACACGGTTCTCAGGATTCCAGCGTCCCGGAATAAAAATGTCCATAGATCACACAGACGGTTACTCGGGTCACATAAGGCGGTTTCACAAATTTTGAGTTGCAACAGAGTATGTTTGATGGTGCGGTTGATGGTGCCGGTATCGATAAACAAGCCTTGGGCCAAAATGTGATACCTGTTAAAAATAGATTAATACTTTTGATTTGATGCTGTAATCGAATTAGGTTAACTCCTGAAGCGACTCCGGACACGTGGCAGAAACCGGTATAAAAAGAAACATTAGCCTGTACGACCCTCGAACGGCTCAAATTGAAGTGTAAAGTACAAGGTTTTCGGGATTTCAGTGTTGCGCGAACATAAATGTCCTTAAATCACACGGAAAGTTTCTTGGGTTAGATTAAGCGACACTCAAATGTAGAGGAGTAACATAGGACATTTGAGGTTGCCGATATGCTATAAATCAACTTTTGGACGAAAATCGCATATTCATTGAAAATAGATTAATAGTTATGATTTGGGGCTGAAGTTGAATAGGTTAACTCCTGAGGCGACCCGGCCACGTGGTTGAAAAACCGGTAGTAAAAGAAACATGACCCCGGTACGACTTTCGCAAGGTTCAAATTGAAGTGTATACCACGGTTTTCGGAATTCAAATGTCCCGGAACAAAAAATTTCGTTAATCACAAGAGGTCAGATGAAGCGTTCGCACAAAATTTTCGTAAATCACAAACGTGACCCTTTACGACCCCTAAACGGACTAAACGAAGTGTATAACAAATGGTTTTCGTGATTCCAGGTTCTGGAACAAAAATATCCTTAAATGACACGGATAATTAGTTAATTACTTGGTAAGATAAAACACCCACCCAAATTTTAATGAGTAACAAACGACATTTGAGGGTATGTGATAAACGGTTTATCACATACTGATACCCTACCGGCCTTGGGGAAATAGAGCCTGACGGATGTGGAATTTGATTGGAGCGTGGTCACCATGCGGAAGCCTACACTTCTACTGTTACCACTTTTTACTTTTGATCGTAACCCGGACGAGTTTATTTATCACGGTAGTAATCACTGTGTGGCTCTTTCTTCGCATTTAATATATAATGACATAGGGACATGAAATTTGCAGTGACTCTTTGTGAAGTGAAGCAATTTGCTAGAGTTTCATTAACCATGGCTGTTTGTACATCAACCCACCACATGGCATGTTGTTTCTAATGAATTTTATTGATCTTTTTCCTTTCCTTTTTTTACAATAAACATTGAACAGTTGAGCAGTCACGCTATGTGGCGGGTTTTGTGACTTGTTTTGTTTGTATATTACATGTAAAAAAGGTTTGATTGTCTGGCTCTCGCCCTCCCCGTATCCCTCCATGTGAGAGCCTTGATGTTGTGGGTAATGTTGTTCTTGTTGTTGGTAGGTGTTATGAAAGTTCTTTTGTTTATTGTCTTTCGCTGTTATTTACTCTGTTTAAACACGGATGCAGTTTATAAATGTATATTCACCAAAGTTTGAAACTGCTGGGAAGTTTTGGCCTAATGTTCATAATTCCATGATATTCTCTTTGTTGCTGATGCACTCTATTGCTCTGGGCATCTTTACTCTGAAGAAGCTTCGGATGGGATCCACACTAATGGTCCCTCTTCCAGTGATGACGCTTCTGTTTAATGAGTACTGCAGGAAACGCTTCCTACCAAATTTTCTCGCCTATTCTGTTGAGGTATGCCGTCCATGTGCCTGTATTGCACCATGTTAGTTTCAGCAGATTATTGTTTTGAACCGACCTGACTTTAGAGCTGATATTCCACTTCCATTGAAGCCAAATTTTATATGGAATGAATTAAAATGTGAACCATCTTTGCTTCTTATTTTGTGGAATAGCCGTGGTTGATGCAATTTACTGTGGTTCCATCTGGAAATATTGGCAATCCCATGTTTTAAATAAGGAAGAAACATCTGCCGAGTTTACAAATTTCCGATTTAGTTTCAGCTGCAATGCTCATGAAGTTGCTTTTGACCCTTTGTGGCTTTTGATTCAAGTGAAAATATATTTACGCTTGTTATGCGGTTTTGTTACTGAAATGTAATGTAGCAATTACAGTAACATTTTTGTTTAGGCATTCTATTCGATACCTTGAATTAATCGAGTTTACTACATTTTCTCAGAGTTTGATAAAGAGGGACAGCAAAGATGCAAATGATCATGAAATGCCCCAGTTCTTTGATCAGCTGATTACTGCCTATAAGGATCCCGCTTTATCGCCTGATCAGCTTTCAAACACCGATGGTCTGAGAGTTTCAAATCACTCCGATAACCTTACAGATTCGCTCCTTTTAAACCCCGTATAAATTATGATCACCCCAGAAAATAATATTTGGGCAGCAAAATAGCAAGGTTTGAGTTCTAAGGAGACCACTATGACATGCCTCATTTTATGATTCCGACAAGGCACAAATAGTATTAATTCAAAGTCGAGTAAGCAGCATCTCCTACTAACCCCCTTTGCTCCGCGACTGCCTGCTTACGAGCATGCAATCTTAAGGTTCGTCTCAAACTGGAAGCATGCTGTGAAGTCACTTTATGAGGCAAAGCATATTGGCATTGCCTATTTTTGTGTAGAATTTATGGATTAGCGGATTTGTTATACAAGGTCGATACTCGAGTCATGCTGCTCAGTTTGGTTGACTAGAGAATCGAAACCTTATTTTTCTTTTTTTAAAGCAATTTCGGTGTATAGGGTTTTAAATTTTTTTCGTATGAGTGCTTGAGACCGTTAATTAGGAATTTGTCCCTTATTTTGAGGGTGTAGATAATACATGTAATTTTCACAGTTCGATAAATTATGTGATCAATACAATTCTCATACTGTGTATGTATTCATATTTTATTTCCTACTTGTTATATTTTATTTTGACCAATGCACTTTATATCGATAAATCATTCGTGTATTATTATTATTATTATTATTATTATTTTATTAAACAGGGCATCTTGCATTAAGATAAAATCAAAGTTTACAAGAAATTATTATTATTATTATTATTATTATTATTGATTGAAGACTTAATCATAGTTATCCAATATCCGAAATTATTTCACATGTCACACTCAATATTCTAGAGGAAAAAAATAAAAAATAAAAAAAAGTTGATTATCCGTCTTCAGCTTGTAACGGATATTGTGACATGTCCGTCACAAGCAAGACGCTTTGAAAATAATTAGTAGATAAGCGGGTTTGAACTGTGAAGTGAGTATTGATGCAAAATTCACCCTTAGTCCCTTACCCTACTACGTGTAGCTAGACCTTGCAATTTTGCAAATGGACCCGACTTGACACCTGAATTCGACCCGTATAACCTGACCCGAATGTTTATTGTTACAACTGATTATTATTCTCAAATGACTTGATAATAATTGACCCGAAAATGATTCGAATTCGAAATAACCTGGCTTGACATGCCCAAACTCGACTCGACCCAAACCCGACTCGATTGCCAAGTCTACCCATAACATTCACAAATCTCATAACCACACTCGTCCCATCACTCGCCAAAACTCTACCCATACCTACGAATACGAATTATATGATGCATACAATTCTACATACAACGATACGCTTATACTCGCTTCACTGACATATTGACTTGATAAAATTAACCGACCCAAACGAACCCAACTCGAATGTTTATTGTTGAAAACTTGACGGTTATCCTGGTAATAAGTTTCAATGGAGTATTCGCATATACTCTTCTTAATAATGCCAACCCCAGCTGCACCACATGTGCAATAACGAATTTTCAAACAATTATAAACATCATTTTCATTGATTTAAAAATACCCATAAGATTTGACTTGCAATCAATTTAAGGGTAACAAAGACAAAACCATGAAACACCCTTTGCAAGCTTCAATCTTTACTCTCAAATCTATCAAAATAAAGCTTGTTGATCACTTTGGTGGGTCAATTACTGAATTTCAGGTTTGATTTTTTCTGGGTTTTTACTAATTTACTGAATTTCATTGTGTTCTTATGATAATCTGCTTAGTTGAATTAATTAATATATTGGGTTTGGTTTAGTATTGAAAATTAGCTTAATTTCTACTTCAAACTTGAGTTGTTAATTAGGTTTAGTATGAATGTGATCTGGGTGTGCCTTATAGATTAAAGGGTAAGTTCTAATGAGTTAGAATATAAAACCGATCTTGGGACTCCAACTATGAGCTTAAGCTTTTGGTTGAGATGGTTTCTTGACATAATGCACGATAATTAGGCCTGCACTCTTATATAGTACTGTGTGTTGAGCTGTAAAATAGGAATATATACAAAAGATGAGGGTAACTGAAATGTGTATGCTCTGCTGGATGTGCGGCCATACAATAAATGATAGATTGACAGACGACGCTGTTCGAGAAAAAGTAGGTGTTGCATCAATTGATTATAAGGTGAAGGAAAATCGGGTTTAAGGTGGTTTGGCTATGTGCGATGGAGAGCACCAGTTAGGAGGGTTAAGAAATGGGGAATGGATAGTATTGTGAGGGGAAGGGGAAGACCGAAACAAACATGGACAGTATTGACAGCATATCCATAATTAACAGTTTGTTATATTATGTGAACAACACAATTCTCGTACAGTATATTTTGTTCTTTTCAAAACATGGATTAGAAATGCAAATTCCTCTTGCTGTCTGTATCGATCCAAACGAATTGGGATTGAAACCAATACCTTATAGCTTATACTATACTCTTCTTAATGCCTACCTCAGTACTTCTTGCTTCTGCTACAATACTTGTGCACTAACTAATTTTCAAACAACATAACCATCATTGTCATTGATTTAAAAAACCTCCTAAAGATTTGACTTGAATAATTTTTAGGGAAACAAATACAAAGCCATAAACCATCCTTGCAAGATACATTATTTACTCCAAATTTATCAAACCAACATACCCTTCACTTTGGAGGGTCAATTACTGAAATTCAGGTTTCTTCTTTTCCCGAGTTTTTATTATTACTGAATTCAAATATTGGGTTTGATTTGTTTTTTCCTTGCTTGTGTAGTTATGATAGTCAGTTGACTGTGTTGAAATGCATTTGTTTTGGTATGAAGCAATGAATGTGCCGGACGATTATTAGGTATAAAAACGATTGATTAGGCCTCAACCATCAGAGCTTAAGCTTTTGGTTGAGATGGTTTTATCACATAGTATTAGAGCCTAATGACCCTGAGTTCCCCGTATTGAGTTAGCTATTACATGTTACCCTGGTTTTCTTAGAGGAAGAGGGTGACTAGTTGACTATAGTGATAGGTTGATAACTGTTAACTGTGTTAAAGAATTGTGATGAAAAATGCCTTCTTTTTTATTGTTTGGCTTTTGAATATTAGCAAGGAACGTTACTAGCACCAGATTTGAGGTACGCCTTCTGCTGGAGATAGAATGGCTCAAATTTGTTATCTTGAGTTATAATAATAACCCAGACAAGGGTGTTACTAGTGGATTTTAGGAGGAATATAACTCTTAGTTAGAGATTCGTATGCACTGCAATATCGCCGAATGCATGTCAGCTAGGTGATAATTGTAGTATAACGTTGATTTGGTAAGATCATTAGAAGGTGTAAGAATACCTCGTCCTCTGAAATATTTGTAAAGCTGTGTATTGAGCTTTTTATGAACCTTTAACTAGTGATGCAAATTGCGAGCTTACTTTGCTTTACATAGAGGGGGATAAGAGCTTGTTTAAAATGCTTCTATTAAATCTTGAGTGAATTTAACTCATTTAAGTGAGCTGTTTCAATTTTTTTACCGTTGACTTAATTACAATTAGTTTGTGCTTAAACTAAATTCTATTTTCCTAGTGACGACTTCAGATGCATCTTTGCAGGCTGTTTGTGGATGTTTGGTGAGATCCTTCAGAAATGATTGTGTCTGCTCTTCTAACATCTGTCGGAATAAACTCTTGCCTTTGTATATTATACTTCACTCTATATCCCATCTTAAGAAATCAGCCAGGAAATTTTTATGTGTATATTCCACGCGTATTAGCAACAGAAGGGCTTGAGCGGAGTCATTATTTTCTGCAACATCTTAAATTTTCCACTACCTGGGTAAGAGCAGCATGGAGACTTACGGAGGAGGAGTTATTATCTACTTCAGGCTTGGATGCTGTAGTTTTTATTCGGATTATCACCTTCAGGTAAATGTCGTAAAATATTTTATGGCTGATATTCAGGATAAAAGATGATGGGTTTAGAATAATACTCCCTTCAAGATCAAAGTGACAATGTAGACAGGCATGTTAATTGGAAACTGATATTATTCGTGATCTATAGATTCATCTTATTGTACTAGTAAAGGATTTACATTTCTGTTTTCCTCTTCAGAGTCATGATTACAAAAGTTAAACTTGGAATTCCTGGTTCAAGTCTTTAAAAGTGTCTAAGGTATGCTTCGTAGGGCCTTTTTTTAAGAAAAAAAATAATCGACATGTTATTACGTTTTTCAGTGCAGTGTCGCTGTCTATTTATTCGAAGAAATAAGATCTGATGTAATTGCAGTTTTTGCATCTTCTTTACTGTACCATTGAGTTGGGTTCAGTTGTCGTGAATTGAGGTTTCATCTGATGAGCTTTCTCTTTTAAAGTTTCTAATTTATTGCTACATGTGTTTGCAGTTTGAAAATATTTCTTTTTACTGGGGCTCTAGGTCTTTTTGTACTTCTTCCTATAAATGCAGCAGGGACTCAGGTTGCGGCATTCATAATTTACGATATCCCCACTGTGACCCTGGATCTGTTTACCATTTCTAATGTAAACAATGGTTCAAAATGGTAAGTACTTTTTGAGGAATCTCTGTTATTGATTTCAGTAATTCAGATTAGGTCTGTAACACAGTCTTCCTTTTGGCTGGGAAAAAAAAAAACAATCTTCCTTTCTTGGTATGACCACAGACCACATTAAGTAGACTGCTTAAGGAGTACTTCGTAATGAACTTCGTGTTTGTGGCAGGTTGTGGGTACACTGTTTTGCTGTATATTTGGTTTCTGGCTTCGTTTGCTTCCTTCTTTATCATGTAAGTTCTTTCTGCCATTGTCCTTTAATATACAACAACACAGTTCTTGTCAAAACTGATTTGGGTCGGCTACTATATGGATCATCATTTGTATCCGTTAAGAGATATAAAACGATTGAAAAAATGGAAAGAGAACATGGGTAAAAGAATAGTCAAAACAAATTAAATGAGAAAAAGAAAGTCATAAAATGTGAAACGTTTTATAAGAGAGTTGATCAATTATGTGAATAAATGTTAAGAAGTAAATAAAATAATAAATAATAACCCAAAAGAAAATGTATTTCAAAATTTTGGGAAAGAAAATAAAGAGATTAAAGTGAGAGGATTTAAAGTGTGAATAATAAACAAAATTACAGTAGAAAAAGCAAATGGTAAGACAAAAGCAGAATCAAGCTCCATCTTTTACGTGACTTCTTTCCCTTCACACTTCCCTCTTTGATGTCGTATTTTCTTCAATTTAAGTAAACTCATACTGCTAAACCTCGCTTGACGACAATATCTCTGTTAAAAGTATTATGCATGATGGTTCTTGCCTTCTCCGTTACAATTTAGAAATATAAGAATTTCTAGAAAACATTGTATATGTTCTATTTAGTGTATATGACATACAACTATCCTGCTGAACTAGAATTCTTGGACTACATTGGGGGAAACTCATATATCTTAAGATTACGTTAAGTTAAACTTATTCCAATGGATACTTTCTTGCTTAGAGTAGGGTCTAGACATATTTCTTTTGATTAAGTAGTCAACTTTTGATGCTCATGTCTGTTAGTTACTCTTTTTGCCAGCAGAAATCTGGTAGATAGAGCCTTAGAGGTCGATTCTTGTTTGTAAATAAATCCGATGCATTTCATGTTCTTATCTTAGACACATGATAGGTTGTGAAATTCCTCTTAAAAGGAGTCTCAGCCGCACCTTTATAGGAGGAGATAGTCCACTTCATAAAGCCAAATGGGGTTCCATTCTAAAACCAATGGCAATATAAAGTAGCTCCTTGATTTTTTTAGTGAACAACTCTCTTCTCTTTAATTAATGCGAGACACTCACACGTGGTGAAAATTTCATAGTATGATGTCTTCAACATAGGTTCATTCCATAAGAAGCACTCTGTTCGTCACGTTTTCAAACAGGTTTTATTTTCTCGACATAAGATATCTTTATTAATGGTTTGCAGGAATACGATTATATTTGTTCAAAGAGGGTTGCATATTTTTATTCATCAAAGCCTCAGCCGCATCAATTTACATTATTACTTCGTGGCATCCCTGTACCTTCTGGAAGCGGTGTCAGTAAGGCTGTTGACAGTTTCTTTATGAATTATTATCCTTATACCTACTTGTCTCACGTGGTGATTCATCGGACGGATAGTCAAAAGCATCTTGTTGTAAGCCCTTTCTACCAATTCCACTGATTGTTCGTCTTTTAGTTGTTTGGAGATATGTTTTCTAAGATAATAGTCTGGCATAACTGTTGAGATTAGAAATCCATAATTCCTAAAATAATACTGTATTAAATTAAGAAAGGGAGACGATTACTATATTCATTTAATACATTTATAAATATGGTAGGAAAATGCATCTAGATTGGTCCATTAACGACACTATTACCCTAATGCCTCAAGGGCTCCACCAGGCTGCTTATAGGGGTAAGGGGGAGGGGGTCGGATGGTAGTATTCTTACCCTTGTAAACACGAACAAATTGTTTCCGGATGACCCGTCATAAAAATTGCATCAAATGGCTGATGCTCCACAGTAAGAGAAACACAACCATTTTAGTCATTAGTGAGTCATTTTGCTTATGAAGTATTTGGCTTCATTCGAAACAGTGGAAAAATCCAGATTCGTATGTGTATGGTGATATTCATGTATCTTGTAGTGTGGTATTGAGGAGTAATAACATACATGTATATAGAGAACTTTAATGGAAATCCTCCTTATTTTGTGAAATGGTTAATCAATTAATTGCGAAGTTTTGCAAACATGTGCGCCTTCTCTTTGGATGCTAGTGACACTGGACTTCTGTTTTGGGGTTTTACATATATTATTGACTCCTTTGGCATGTGAATGGACATCTTGTTACTTTGAGTTGGTTATATATTTTTTAGTTGAGATCTCCCTGGTGAACGATTATGGTATGGAGTTATACCACCAAGCATATTTATAGGACTTATGGAGAAAAGAAACACAGATATCAAACTCCTTTGACATCATTTTTGTTTCTGTAACTAGATTTGACTTTCTTGTTTATATAAATTTGTTTATTGCTGTGTAGAGTCCGTAATCCAAGATGTTATGCGTGGTTGAAGATATTATGTTGATTAATTTTTCATCCTTGCACTTGGCAAGATTGAAATGACAACCTTCTTTTTCAATGAGAGAATATTTGTATGCGCCTACTGACAACTTTTTCCATCTGGGTGTTATCAATGCTGTGAAGGAAGCTCGATCTGCTTTTGTATTCTTCAGAACTCGTCATGGTGCTACAATGGCTTCACAGTTGCAACAATCGGATAAGCCCACAGATTGGGTCGGAGAGATTGCTCCAGAACCTCATGATGTACACTGGGCCGTCTTCCATTCATCATTTTTGAGAAGATGGCTGCTCAAGGTGGTGATAATAGTGACATACATTCTTGTGACGGTTCTTTTTATATTACCAGTTATGCTTGTGCAAGGTCTCACCAACCTGTCTCAGTTGGAGGTTTATTTCCCCTTCCTTAACAGCATATTGTCTACGTAAGTGTTCTAACTCTGTAGAATGAATATCATATTTTCG
Source organism: Silene noctiflora (assembly GCA_009801015.1). Taxonomy (NCBI): domain Eukaryota; kingdom Viridiplantae; phylum Streptophyta; class Magnoliopsida; order Caryophyllales; family Caryophyllaceae; genus Silene; species Silene noctiflora. The sequence continues at coordinate 50,493 of VHZZ01000837.1, forward strand.
TCTCCTAATTGATGCTTATCATTACTCCCTTCATCAAGGGATTATCTTCTAGTTTATTTTACGCCAACTAAAAAAACATTGAAAGAAAGATATAGATGAAAATCCATGTGATGAAAGATGTGGGATCAGAAACCATAATGATCATAAATAACATACAAATAGGAAATATTCCAAAGTGGAAAATATAGTTATAAAGCTTTGTTGTTGGAGTGTACAAGTTACTGGAACATCATTTAGTAAGTTCTGTTTGTGCTCTTGCAGGAAATACATCCGCCAAATTGTCACAGGATATCTTCCAAATCTAATCCTCAAGCTGTTTTTACTTTTAATACCTCCTGTAATGAAGTTCCTTTCATCAATTCAAGGACATGTATCTCACAGTGAGATACAAAGAAGTGCATGCAGCAAGTTTTTTTGGTTTATGATTTGGAATGTCTTTTTTGCAAATGTACTCTCTGGATCAGTTTATACTCAGCTTGAGGAACTCCTTGATGTCAAAAACATTCCTACAAAATTAGCAGTTGCTGTCCCAGCTCAGGTAAGAGCTCAATGAAACTAGTCGAAATTTGACTTGTTTTACCATTGTGAGCCTGCTATGCTATGTTATTCAGGCTTAGTGAGTATCAAAGTGTCATATTAGGCTTTTGATGCAAAAATATCTTGTGGTTGGTTTAAAGATGAAGTTTCCAAGGGTCATACCCATGTTAAAGGTTCGAGTGTCAGAAATGGGTACGCAGTAGACGCGAGGTAATATGAAAAGTCGGGAACAACATAGATGCTATATTCATATTGCCAAAATCCCTCAAAATTGTATGGTTATATCTTTCTAATAGTCTTCTTGGTGTCTCTCTAGGCATCCTTCTTTATTGCTTATGTTGTCACTTCGGGATGGACCAGCACCTCATCATACCTCTTCCGTACCAAACAAGTTATTCAAAGCTCATTGAAAAGGTGCTGCTGCTGCTGCTCTAAGAAAACTAATGCCGATGAATATGAAGTTCCATCCATTCGTTATCATAAGCAAATCCCCAAGATTTTGTTTTTTGGACTTTTGGGTATCACATACTTCTTTTTGGCCCCGTTGATGTTGCCTTTTTTGCTGGTATACCTTTCCATTGCATACATAGTTTTCAAAAATCAGGTAAGATTTCTCTGCCTTTATCTGCTTTGTACTATTTAGTTTATTCTTCGGCTGCAAGTACAGTCCTGAAGTAGACTAATAGATTATGATTTGGTTGAGTGTGTTTACCTCCTTTTTAGTTCAGTTGCAACCTTCTATAGTTAAATGAATTTTCCATTTACGAGATTATCTCTTTTCCTTTTTGGTTGCTGATTGATATTCCATTTCCGTTTTGAGCCAAAATTTCACCACTCATTGGCTAGTATATTGAAATATAGCAACATGGTCACTTAATTGTTAGCTCTTATATCGAGAACCATGTCTTGCGCAATTATTGAAGCAATTCACACTATGGTAGTCCATTTTGTTTTATTTTTTTAACAAAATGAAGCTCACAATTTTAAATAGAAAAATTACAAAAAGGGTCGGTCTTGACTCTTGAAGTTAATTTCATGGGTAAGGAAATTTGGATGTTGAGTAAAAGGGAAACACCGCCACCTTGCGTGGGGTTTTTCATAGTATCATATTCAAAATATGCTATGCCAAATGGTGGTTATACAATAAACCATGGCTGTTTTTGTGTATAAACCCACCACATGGCATGACTAATTGAATTAGCTGATTTTATTTTTTTCAACACTTCAACAGTTAACCTAAAAAAGTTGAACCGCCACGAGAGGTGGCGGTTTTCTAACTTTTGCAGCTCAGCAAAAACATTACTTGAAAATCGTCACCTGACCTTTATTCCCCCATGTGAGAGCGTTTGAGGTACTTGGGTAATGTTATTGTTGTTGGTGCTGATAGTTGAGGTACTGGAGTAAGTTGTCGAGTAAGATTCCTGTTGAAGACACGTTAAGCGTTTCTTTGGGGAATCATTCTTACTTTATACTCCGTAGTATGTTTAGGATGTTCCCATTAAAAAAAAATACTCAATATTGTCAAGCTAAAATCTGTATCCACAGTCTCATGATTGTTAACTATTGTTTTTGATGGCAAATTGCTGAATTCTTTCCAGGTCTACATGTGTGTTTCCTTTTCGCTTTATGCTATTTCGTTTATATCAGGTTATGTACTGTTGGCCTCATATGTTTTACGTATGTTGGTCACACTGTTAAACTTTAAACGTTGCTGCAGTTCATAAATGTATATGCTCCAAAGTTTGAAACTGCTGGGAAGTTTTGGCCTATTGTTCACAATTCCATGATTTTCTCTCTGTTACTGATGCAATCAATTGCTCTGGGCATCTTTACTGTGAAGAAGCTCGAGATGGGATCCTCAATAATGTTCCCCCTTCCAGTCTTGACGCTTCTGTTTAATGAGTACTGCAGAAAACGTTTCCTACCAAATTTCACTGCCTATTCTGTTGAGGTGCGTCATCATTGTGCCTGTACTGCACTGCTGCATGTTAGCTTTAGAAGATTAATTTATTTATTTTGAATTGACCTGTCTGTAGCTGAATTTCCACTCCCATTGAAACCAATGTTTGTGGAACAGCCGTAGTAGACGTAATATTCCTGCAAACGAATATATAAGGGTCATATTGGTACAATTTGTAGCTCTTTTTGTCTCATTAGAACTCCTCAAACCTTGAATTAGAGGATGCAAAATCCTTCCGCGACCCTCGAAATTGAGTGTCGTTATTTTCTGTATAGTTTCTTTCGGACTTGGACTCAACTAAATCATACTGACAGTTCCATATGACGATTCTTGTTAGTCAACCCCAGATTATATTCAACCCATTAAAATGAGCTCAGTTCAGTGGTTGAACTGTTGAAGTGTCTCATATTATAAGTGAGTGGAGTAAGGGCATGGCCGCATGGGTCCAAAGCTTATTTTAGCAACTTTTATTGTTTCTGTATTTCGACTGCTGCAATGTAAATAAGTACTCATTTTGCTCTTTGGGAAAGATTTCATCTTTCAAGTGAGGAATACTCATCTGCTGACCTTAGAATGAACCTGTCTTCGCCAAATTTTCAATGTTATTCTAGTTACAATGATCATTAAATTGCTTTTCTTGTTATGCCTTTTGTTACTGAAATTGTGATGTCGGAGTTATAAACATCTTTTTGAATTACTCATGTACTATATTATCTCAGAGTTTGATAAAGAGAGACAGAGAAGATGCAAATGATCCTGGAATGCAACAGTTCTATCATCAGCTGATGACTGCCTATAGGGATCCCGCCTTGGCGCCTGTTGATACCAATGGTCTCAGAGTTCCAAATCACTCCGATAACCATACTGCTCCGCTCCTTTCATCCGCTTAAACCATGTATAAATTAAGATCACCCATTTGCAGCAGGTTTTCAGTAAATAATTTCACAATCATGCTTATGCAAGGAGTGCATGTTTATTTTTCTGCAGAGTACTAGAAATAGTTCAGTGTATTTCTGTAAATTAGCTTATTATTTCTGTAAATTAGCTTATTATTTCTGTAATCGTCGACAGAGGTCAAGGATCATGCATTTGTTGTACGAAGAACAAGAAATAGTCAAGTGTATTGTTGTATAGCATCACAATCGAGTTTTTGTATGATTTGTCACTTAAAATCGAAGACTGAAATTTACATTAACAACCACAATAATACATACACAGAGTACTCCAGTTTCTCGTGATCGGGCATACAAACACGTACATTCAATTACATGCCTCAGACACGATAATGACCCGTATAGTAAAAACATCTTCATAGCTAAGCTCGCACAAATAAAACTGCCTTACACGAGTAGTAACCCTAATGCTTGTTCCATTGCGGCACAAAACACCTAATAAAAACCAGAGACGGACGAACCAAACTAACTCGATAACTCCTAACACCAAACTTTCGAAGTTTAATCAAGCTTCGACGACAATAACTCAAACCCATTTCAACAACCACCTCACTAAAATCCCTAACCGATTTCTTGAGCTTGTTCTTCAAGCCATCATCTCGACTAGGTCGAAAATGATAGCTACTTAGAAATGCCTGTCTTGCATGCCAAAACTCGCGACCCTTACATGACCGAGTTCCATACTCATCGTTCAAAGGATGAATTATGATTTGCCATATATCGCTTTCTTCTAACAATAATTCAGTATGGTTTTCAAAATCGAGCTCAATCATATTTCGAGTTTTCGACCTTACCAACATGAATGTATATTGAACCCTTATATATATGATCATGAAAAGGGAATATAGTTGTTGAACCAAAGTGAAGAAAAATGTTGATTATTATCCATTTGGTGAATTTTGTTGCACCCAAGAACAACTAACTTAGAATGAATCTGCATTTTACGAGTTTTATATTTCGTATCGAGTACGACAGCAAAATTTAATCAACGCACGAGTTGAAGAATTGTGACAAAAATTACCAATCAATCGAGTATAGCAGTAGAAAATGGTAATGATATCGTTGTCAAACAGTAATACTTGTAATAGCGAGTGAGACGGAATAATAAGACAAGCTCTGTATTTACGTTCCATGGAAACCAATATACGAATATAAGAATTATGAAAAAAAAATAGAAGGGATAAGCAAAGGTCGGAAAGGCGAGTGGGATTATATATCGAAAAATATAAAAATATAGAATTATGCTAATGATATCGTTGTCAACTTATTGAGATGCCGTATCTTAACAAGTTTATTTACAAAATGATTAAAAATACTTGTTAAAAGAAAGTTATAATAAAAGAAAATATTTATGAAACAGAAGGACTACTTCATACATACGAAGTAGACATGTCAAACGGGTCGGGCGGGTCGGGTCCCGGGTCAGAATACGGGTCAGGTCGAATACGGGTTGAGTCAGATACGGGTCGGGTTATACGGATCACGGGTCGGGTTAGGGTCAGAATACGGGTCAAGAAATAATTT
>VHZZ01000837.1:56341-83486 GCA_009801015.1 Silene noctiflora
AATTTGATGAAAAGATTAATTTTAATGAAAAAATAATAATTTGATGAAATAAATTATAGCTATTAGTTTCCTTATTTAGTGCGTCCACTTAAATTGTCATTTAGATTCCTTATTTAAGAATATTCTTTTTGGAGGGAAAAATTGTAGGTTCACCTATTCTTTTAGTAGATAGGGGATTAGTTTTCGCTCTATTACCAAACCCAAAAAATTTGAGTTTGGTTCAATCCTAGATCAAGTCATTAGTCCATCTAATCTATTTTTCATCGGTTTTCGATCGGTTCAATTCGATCCGATCCAACCCTGCACTGATGCGATTACTCACTCCTAAAACGCAGAGTAACTACTACTCTCTTCGTTTCATCAATAGTTACCGTATTTAAAATCTTTTTTAAAAGAAAAAGTGACAGTATTTCGATAATTATTAACCGAGACGGAGAATTAAAAATGTCAACCTCTTACAAGTCCTTTAGCAAAAAACAGCACATGCGTAGTTTTAGATTTAGCTGACTACCGACATTACGTAGTTGCTTCTGATGACTTATTCTTACTTGAATTATAATTTTTCCCACAAATCCTCTCCTTGTTCATGTAATTCCTCACTCAATTACTTTATCAAATTCATTTTTACCAATTAAAGGTATCATCTTTTTCATCAATTCAATCGTTACTTCATCATTATCAATTTATCATTTATAATACAGTGTTAGTATTGCTCAAAAATTGAAATTACAACTTGGGTTTATGGTAAAAAGGTGAAAAATGAAAAGGGTGATCTATAATTGTCTGATATTATGATTATGATATGTTCTTTTAAGTTAAAGATCTAATCTTTTTGGGTTAATATTGCTCAAAATCTGAAATTACAAGTTGGGTTTGTGGTAAAAAGGTGAAAAATGGAAGAATGTGATGGTAAAAATAGTATAGATGGATTATCAATTGATTTGGGTAATTACTGTGATTATCAGTTCAGATCAAGTAGTGCATTAGAGATTTTAAGGGAATGTGTTAGGATTTTGAGGTTTAATTGTGCAGGATTTATGTTAATTGCAGCATTACTGATTTGTCCTGTTTCTGCTGTTCAATTAACAAATTTATTAGTTGATCATACTGTTGTTAAGAGATTGAGTGTGAGATTGTTGTTGATTGCTAGAACTACTGGGTTGCCTTTAAATTCTGTTGTAAAGTTGTTTTGTCAACGGTTTTCGGAACTGGCTGTTTCAATTGCTGTGTGTTTTCCATTGTATGTTACGCTGTCGCTTTTGTCGAAAGCTGCTGTTGTTTATTCTGTGGACCGTACTTACTGTAAGAAGCAGTTTGATGCAAGTGTGTTTTCTGTGGTAGCTAAGAAGTTGTGGAGAAGGGTTGTTGTGACATATGTTTGGGGATGTATGACAATTGTTGGGATTGTTACTTTGTTCCTTGTGTTGTTCCTGGCGGTTTGCAATGTGTTTCTGATATTCGGGTTTGCCTTGGATTTGATCGTGTACCCGGGAATGGTAGTTGGGCTTATGTTTTCAATACTGTTCGCAAATGCGATTGTAATCTGCAATGTTGCGGTGGTGATCTCAGTTTTGGAGGATGTTTCGGGTCTTCAGGCGTTGTTTAGGTCTAGGGTTCTTATCAGTGGTCATACTCAGGTGGGTCTTGTGATTTACATAATGTCGACGGTAGGGATGGGGTTTGTGCAGGGATTGTTTGAGCATAGAGTGAAGACATTGAGCTATGGGGACGGATCGTCTAGAATATGGGAAGGTCCTCTTCTGGTACTTATGTATTCCTTCGTGGTGCTAATTGATTGTATGATGACAGCAGTTTTTTACTTTAGCTGTCGGTCATTTAGTATGGAAGCAGTTGATGAGGAAGATCAGCCGATACTTGAAATGGCTACTGCAGACTTTAAGGCTGCCTCTGATCACTGTGAGGAGGACATCGCTTGAGCCATAGCTGCTTGGTTCAGGGTTCTGTCACTCGACTATCAGATATAATCGTTTGTTCCGGAATGGAGTTTATTCACAAACCAGATAGCGAAAGTTAAGTGGATTTGAAACAAGCAGCGGTCTGTGAAATCAACCCATCTGCCACTAAACCATGCAACAGTGGCTTAAATAGTCGAGTTTCAAGTTATTATCTGCAAATAGCCATTGGGATATGTCTTCTTTGATGTTCGGATGCTATTCATTTTGCTGCTCATATGTGAAGATGATGAGAAGAGGACACATGATTCTGAATACCTACAATTAGCTTCTCTCTGGAATTATTTTTGCTGGTGAATTTTGAAGATTGAGAATGTAAACAAGCTATGTCGCTTAATTTTACTTTGAATATCCAATACATGTGAATGTCCGTTATAGCATCTGGGAACGAATACACCCATATTCGGGTAGAAAAGTCCAGAGGCGTATAGTTAGATCTTTCATTGCCCCTCAGCAGGTAGGCTCCGTGTCTTAAACTGATTGTTTATTCTTATCATGATTTCTCCTTTCTGAAGTCTCAAGAAAAGCTTCCCTGTACCAGTGTACGTGTACGGTGTACCTATACACATTCTCCACCATCGGTCTCAGGTTGCTAATTTCAACCCCATGTAAATCATTTTCGTTCGTTCCACAAAGCCCATACTGCCATAGCTAGTCTGTCCACCTCGCCATCCTTAGCGCCTGCAATCATACCTCTGCCCCCAGTCCTCGATACACTTAACACGTCCCCACAAATCCTCCGTGTCAACCCCTGCGATTTCCCAGGCCATCTGGCATGTGAGTAATGAATTAAAAGCGTCTAACTCGTTTCTACTGCCATACGACATCTGCACCATGTAGGGTCTGCTGCCTGCAGCCTGATGCAAATTTGCTCCAGTCAGGAGCGCATTACTCGTGTCAATGTTCAATTTCCCCCCAAAATGAGTCCTTCACCGTATTACTACATGATGCAGACCATTGGTTCAGAATGCATACCCCGATTTGACAGCGTATTTCTCATTCTTAGAGGAAAGCCATCTCAGTTTATTCGCCTTCATTTGCATATACAGGAATTGACATAATACTCGGAGCTTCTTCCCGCATCACACACAGCAGATTTACCTCGTCCTAACAATTTTAACTGATTTTAACCAACTTATACGGAGTAATATGTAAGACGTCATTGCTTTTACTGATAATAATCTGACTACGCCAATTTCAAATTAAACACAAATAAGACTTCTAAAAGCATACGGAGTAACAACTTCAAGTAACAATCAAAGAGGACGATTTAATCTTTCCGAAAACAAAACAAAACAAAAAAAAAAAACTCCGATTAGGAGACCTACCTCGACTCAGATTAGGAGACATCAGAGGAAAAAACCGAGAGATTTAAGCCCTATAAATACACACCCTTATACACATAATTATAATCATCTATCTCATTGTTATAATCATATATTTCGAAAAGCGAGAAAACAGATATGGCAGGAGGTCCTGTGTGTGCTGGAAAACTCAGTTTCGACATCCTTGTTGCTTGCATTGTCGCTGTAATGGGTGTTCTCATCTTTGGTTACGACATCATGGGAAATTCAGGGGGTGTGACATCCATGCCAATGTTCTTGAGGGTGTTCTTTTCTGATGCGCCGTTAACTTGGTTCATATCGTCTTGGTACTTGTCGGCTCTACTGTCTTCTTTGGTCGCTTCTTCGGTTGCATCAACTGTCAGTAAGAAGTTTGGTCGAAGACTGTCGAGGTTGTCCGCAGCTGTTATCTTTTGTGTTGGAGCTCTCATTGATACCTTCGCTGTGACTGTTAGCATGCGTATACTCGGACGTATTTTGCTCGGTTTTGCGATTGGTTTTGCTGCTAACCAGTCGGTACCAAATTAGCCAACATGTTGATTAATAAGATTATATAGGATAAATCTGTCAAATTACGTTACTAGTATAGATCTCGTGTTACAGTATCGTTTTTTTTAGATGTAAATGTTGGAGATATTGGATTTAAATTATTACTTTAAACTCGTTTTTAGTTTGTTGAGATATTATATTAATATTATTTTGTATTAGTTTGAAGGAAAAAAAATTTGATCCAAATAAATTAATTATTTTTACTCGGATTATTAGTCAACTTTATTTTAGAAATAAATGTTATTATATTATTATAGGTATAAATCTGGTGATATTTATATCAAATCAGATAAAATATGTATTTTTTTTAACCTAATACATCCAAAGAAGTCGTGAGTAGATAACTATTTTTATATCATACTTCTTCCATCTCATTCATTTGTTTAGCTTTGATAAAATAAATAACGGGAACGAAACGACTACGTACAACAAATTACTATTTCTGATAACTAAGTGATTTTAATTAAAGAGTTCATGTATAGTAGAAATAATTTTTACTTACTGTTTCTTCAAAAAAAAAAAAAAAAAAAAAAAAAAAAAAAAAAAAAAAAAAAGATACCAACAGAAGTTAACTGTAAAACAGGTTAGCTTGATTCCGTGGTGGCTAGATCCATCTCACGTTATTTGTGTAAAACCGCCTTACAAAAGACTAAATATAATTAGCGGAATAGGAGGCAATCAAAGATTTGCAATTAACAAATTCAAAGTATTTTTACACATTCAAGTTACTCTACACAAATCAGTCTAAGTTGACAGGAGAAAAAATAATCCTACACAGTCCTAACAAAAAACTACACAGGCAGGTCAATGAGTATGCTGTGGAACCCTTGATTCCAAATTAATGGTGCAAAACCCATAATCTTGCTCCTTCATCTTCACTTTTCAAAGAACTTTCTCGTCGAGGCCACAGCAGTTGACCCGAATCAACAATTTGACTCAAAACTTTCTTAGGTTGCTTCCTTGGCTAAATGTCGATGATGATTTGATACTGCGAAATCTGGTTTCATCAGGGTTTGACCCGAAAAGCAGATTGCTCCAATTCACGGGCCTATCCGCAGGTCTAGAAGGGATCTGATCACTGTCTTCTCCACCAGAAGCTTCATATCCGTCACTTGTTGACCTTGAGAGAGGGATCTCAGGCAATGCAGCTCCTGCTGAAATAGACATGCTAGTAAGCCGATTAGATTCCTCGGCTCCAGAAGATGAAAGGCGGAATGGATGACCATCAGGAGATTCGAGGCTGCTTTCAGGTGAGGAGCCCACCATGTTACCGGCACTCGACATGGCCATGCTAGTCCTGAAAGCACTCCTTGCTTCTAGTTGAAGGGGTGCCAAGCTACTGGATGCTTTCGGAATTTTCACCAGCTGCTCAAGGGCCAGATCTGTTGGTAGCCGAACCCTTTTACTCGGCCGTCTTCTACTGTGGTCGATCCTTGGACCCATTCGTCCCCCACTGCTTCCAAAACTATTGTTCCTATCTATGTTCGGTGGTAGGCCCCCTCGTCTTATAACGGGTTGCAAGATCTTGGATTTCTTTCTTGCCTCGGCAGCTGCCTTTGAAACCTCTTCTGGATTTAAGCGGGCTAAAGTCCACGGGCTGATCTTTACCGCAGGATTTTTCTTTTTGATTGGTTCCTCGACAGAAGTTTTTTTCCCATAAGAACTTACGGAACCTGTTTCTGGAGGGACTACATCAAACTGGAAACAAAGCAGGCAAATTCACAAAGTAGCAGTCAGTAGATTACTACATGTTACGAAGTACAAGATAAAGTTCTTGCACTAAGACTCACAAATTCTCAAATATGATCAGTCGGTTGAGTTTTTATTTATATAATAATTAGTCATTTGATGATTTTATTGGATCAGGTCAGTGCAGGTTCAGATCTCCTATCAGCTGTTCCGGTCAGGTTCGAGACGCTTTATTCAGGTTGAGTCAATTTTACTAAAGTCTACTTGTAACATCGCTCTCAAAACTTACCAACAATATACGTAAGCAACAGGATGATGGACGTTTACCTGATCCTCAAGAAACAACCTTGGAGGTGTACACCATGCACCTCGTCGTCGGAAAGTGTTAAAAGAACTAGCACTGCTCATCCCGGTAAGAGAGCTAACTTGGGACATTTGGGGACTCTGTCCACCACCGACCTCTTGTTGCTCCTGCTCTCTCAAGGCCACAATATAGTCATATGTGCTAAGTCCCTGGAAACCACATTTCCAAGGAAATAAATATATATTAAATATCTGACGAAACCGTAATGATTTACACATCATAAGAGCAAGTATCGCATAAAAGCTAATGTAATTGTGAGAGACGTCAAAGATTAGAGTTAAGAGACTGTCGGTCACCTTCTTTATTAGGAGAATGTGGAAGAAGAAAAGCTGAGCCAATGGCAGAGTAGCTATCATAGCCAAAACAGTACAAACAGCCTGCAAAAGCGTAGAATCATTCAAGAAATGAGTTAGTGCTAAAATGAGTGAACGACCAACACCAAATAATCCCACAAAAGATCAATAGCAGGTTCAATGGAAGATTGATGAAGGTTTTAATGAAATCCGACGCACAAAACAAGATGACGACAGGCACTAACCACTACAATGACAAAAGGAACCATTGAGAAACTGCTTCCAAGCTTTGCAACAATCTCCACATTGAATCTCTTCCTCTCAACAAAAGAACAAACCAAGACAAAGATCCCAGTCGACCATTGAAGAATTAGCTGCAAGCCAAAGCCGAACATGTCATAGTTGAATTTAATATAAAAATACCTAAAATTTTATTTTTACTCCAAGGAAACGTCAAGAAAAACCCGGATAATTTTTCTAACAATGCAAGCCAACACAAAGTCACAACAAGCAAAAGAGGCAAGGACGAAAAATAATACAAGAGCCAACGAGATTAAGAGTCTTAAGACAGTTGATTAGTCAAAGTTGCTTATGTTTCTTATATACTCACCAGAAGAATCGATGCAACCATGAGGGTGAAAAACTGTCTGTAGTTTCTTCTGCCAATACAATTATTGAGCCACTGCAAACCAATGGTATCACAGACGAACTGTGTCAATAGTAAAATCAAGATGATATGAAGTTTTAGAAGGCAACAGTAGTCTCAAATACCCGGCAGTGGTGATCAAAATGATTAACACATTTGTCACAAACTCTACAATGCTTGCTGTACTTGAAAACCTACATCAGAGACAAATACGCTGATTCAATACATAACTTGAAAATATAAGATGCTTATAGGTACACGTGAATACCTCAACTTCACATAACAGCTTAAACCTAGTGCCTCAAGAGTTCCAACAAATTTTGGGATGGGGAGAGGGGGAGGGTTAAGGATGTAATTGTAAGCAACCTTACCATGTGTTAGTGACACAAAGAGATTGTTTCCAGATAACCCAAAAAATATTGCATAGAGAATTACATTGAATGACGGCTACTTCAAAATTGAAAAAAACTGCAACATGCTCAATGAATCATTTTGCGCTATTCCATCATAAATCAAAACCAAAGAATACAGTCTTTTGCTACATACCTCTACTTCACATAAACTACAATAAAACATCCCATCTTCACTCGTTTGTTTCTCGGAAGACTCGTCAGATGGGCTGATGCAATTACAGAGGAAAGTACAAGGAAAGCACAATATTCTCCAGAACCATGATGAACAACCGGGTGAACTTATTTCATGCTCATGTTCGGCATCAAAATCTTCTGTGTAAACATCTGTGCTTTTACAGTCTCCATCAAGTGATTTAGTACCTTTTCCACCAATATTCACATTTAACTTTGATGAAATGGTTTTTCCACCTTGCTTGGGATCCTTTGCTTTTGCATGTTCTCTTTTACCTGATGTTTTAAGGTACTTCTTTGACTTGAAAACTCCTGGGTCGGCTGGATCAGCTGCTGCACACCAGATATACAGGCCAAAGGCACCTACTATCTGAAGAAAGAAAAAGGTACTAGTCTAAGTCTAAGTAGCCTAATTCATGATCTCTCATGACTTGCAACACAAACAAGGGAGATCATCGCACAAGTAACATCAGTTTCAAACCGTTAACAATAGATAATGGTGAGATTCTGATGCTAAATGAGCAATAAAATTACAAGATCAAGGTAATCCAATCAAACTAATCAAAGTTACCAATGCGCAGTTGCATACATTTTTCGATTGCCATACTTAAAAAGAAACGTGCGACAATGAGTCTACAAAGGACCCTACATTCTTTAATTTCTGGTTTCACAACTGCCAATGTGGATTTGTGTCCCAACCAAATTTGCCAAAGATTAAAATTTCTCCTATCCATCATTCCTCAACTAATCTTTTAGCTAATTGAGCTTACAAATTACAACAGTTATACCCTATAACTCATCTGATCAACAATGTACCTCATAACATTTTGTTAAATCAAAGCTAGCTTCTTAACTAATCAGTCTTCAGGTATGACAAATGCCATCAATTACCATTTACCAATTTTATCAGTTGTTTCATAAAAACCAGGGAACCAAACCAAATAAGTCAGCAAATAACACCTTAAACCGTACTCATTCCATCCCAATCATTTGTTTCCCTTTCTAATCCTACATGAAGAGTGTTTTAATCAAACGTAAACAAATGATTAGAACGAACCAAGCATAATTCTAATGCATAAAGATGGTACATTTTGAATAAAATCAAGCTAGGAAACAAATAAAAACACTCAACTACCCTTATCAAGAAAGAAAAAAAGTATACTTTCAAAATGTGTGGTGACAAAAGAACAATCAAAGAAAAATTTCAAACACAAACCCAGAAAAGAAATGTGGCCCATTTCACACAAAAATCATAAAAACCACAAGAATAAAACAACAAAAACAAAACCCACATCCATGAATCCACAAACTACCCAGATCTCAACTTTTTATAATCCCAAACTAAACAGTAATGGATCTCAATTTTTCTCGAGTTTATCTTATGGCATTACTCGTTCGCCCCTGCTGAAATTTTCCGATTCCCTAAACATAAACCTAAAATAATTTGAATTGTGACTTACAAGAGGAGTGTAAACTCCCATGATTATGTACTGAAAAAGCTTTTTTTTTCCAACAAATGGAGCAAAGAAAACATAAAATGCAAACCCCAATGCTAGAAACACTGCTACTGCAACAACCTGCACCCAGAAAAAACCAAAATTCCAATAACATTAATTAAAAATAATTAATTAATTAACTAATTTAACTAATTAAATAAATACCCAATTAATAAAATTAAATTTTAGAAAGTGGGTTACTTGGAGTGGATGATAAGGAAGCTGCCATCCATGCTTTCTCATTTTTTTTTTTCACACAAAAGTTTTAAACTTTCAAAAAATTTGACTAAAAATTAGCTTAGTTAAGTAAATTGTTAGCTTTTTTTTACTTAATTACACTACAAATCACTGTTTTTTAGTAATTTACAGTGAAAAATTGAAGTAAAAAACATCCACATTTATGGGGATGAAGAGGAATTTAAGAGAATATAGAGATGGAATAATGAGAAAAATTTAGAAGCCCACAAAAATTGAATGTGTGAATTAAATTGGGTTATTAAATTTCTTGTGTCTTGTGAGATTTTAATTAAAGACAATGTGGTGCTTGGAGATCTGTAGCAAAGCAAATTTAGGAAGAGAGAGAGTTGAGGAAAAGATGTGAGAGAGTGGACTAGTAAGTGTAGGAGCTATGAGCAGGTATAGTGTGGTAGTTGTATATTTAATATCCGTCTTATCGTATTAGACCGTCTTGTTAAACATTCATTTATCTAGAGTATACTATGTACGTAGTTTATACGGTTAGGTCTTGTTATTTTTGTTGAAAAGAGTTGAACTGAATTTGATGAAGTTAGGCTGAACAGAACTAAACTGAATTAAGTTGAGCTGAATTGAATTGAGTTTTAGTAAGAATTAATCTGAAACAAAGCGTCTTGTTTGTGACGGACACTATCTGTCACAAGTTAAAGACGGATAGTGCCCATCTCACAATAAGGCAAGTGGGAGGGCAACTGGGGGGAGAAATGGAGCATCTCATGGATAGTGTCACTTGCATATTGTGAGAGGGACAGTACCCGTCTTCAGCTTGTGACGGATAGTGATCTTCTTCAATGAGAATCTGTGAATCTGAAAAGAGCTTAGCAGAATTAAACTAATTAAACTGTGTTGAAATGAACAGGCTGAATTGAATGAAGCAAAACTGAAATAAAATAAGTTGAAATTAAGCCAAAAAAATAGAGCCTTAGTAGTTTCATTATTTATATTATCTCGTCAATTGAAAATAGAGAGTTATTAACTGATACACCTTAAAATTGAAATGGATAACATTTCATCGGGATAGATAAGAGTAATAAATAATGAGTATTTTTACATATAGATGCACGATCTCACATTGTAATACTGTCTTACAGAATAATTATTGTTAATATAATATTATAATTATTATTTTTTTTTATTTTTTTTGTTGAGAGGACCAGTAACAGTAAAGCATGAGGAAGAGAAAAGGGTAAAAAGAGAGGAACACTTTTGGGGTGATGTTGGCAGATTAGTATATATCCTAGCCATGCCAGCTTTTAAGGCCTCCTTTCTCCAAATCTTGTGTGTGACAAAAGCTACAACAAGCAATATGTAAATATGGCAAGGATGGCTTTGTTATTTATTGTTTGCAAATATATATATATGGAGTATTGTTGTTTCATATGGCTCATATGGGATTGCTAATACAGCCAAATGTGGTCGGGCCGGGCCGGGTTGGGTTGGAGTTACCTGACTTGAGAGTTGGGATCGGCACATGATGGAAGGTGGCCGGGCTCATTCAGGCTCTTTCGTGGCTAACTTGGGCACGGTACGAATATGAGAAATTAGTAAACAATGATTTTTTTTTTTCTTTTTGACGCTCACGGGGTGGACCGAGCTGGATAATTTTGAATTGGACTCGAAAAAAGGCAACCCATGATAAATTAGATTGGAACGGGTGAAAAAGAAATTCATCTAACTCAGGGGCGGACCCAAGGGGGCCCGGGTGGGCAGGTGCCCCTCATAAAGTTTCAGAAATAAATATTTACAACCCAAGGAGGGACCCGGGTGGGCAGGTGTCTCTCATCAAGTTTCAGAAATAAATATTTACAAGTTTCTATAATATAGAAATTCTAAACCATTGAACCACTTACATTTCTTGTTAAATTAAGCACTAAAGTGTATTATATTCTATAAAAGATGAGTATTATTTTTACATATATTTAGAATTTTAAGTATTTTAGAGAAAATATTATGTTTTAAAAAACGATATTTATAGAACCAATTATTTTTTCATTGTTTTACTTGTATATAATAACTAATTTAGGGAAAAAAACTTCAAAATATAAAAATGTTCTCTTAGACGCGCGTAAATATTCACGTCAAAAAAATTTTAGTGTCTCCCTAACACTAAATTCCTGGGTCCGCCACTGATCTAACCCATTTGTTCATCCCAAGACTCACTTTAATCATCAATCTGAATGGATTGCATGATTATTTATGTGTGTGTACGTCTAAATGAGATTTTATTTGAAAAAAAAAATATAAAGTGAACAAACTTTTAGCTTAAAGTGATGATTGAAAATATTAACTAAACATTTGCTTTGAAAGTGCATAAAAATAAGTATTTAGATCTATCTTAATTTAAATAAAAATAAGGGCATTTAAAATAAATAAATAAATAAAAAAAGTATATTGGTTGATAGACAAACAACCGGGTGTATGAAGCTTTACTTGATCCACCATTCATTTGTCATGGGGCAATTCTCATTTGTGACGGAAGGTATCCGTCATTTTGAGAAGACGGGTACCAAATTGTGAGACAAAAGACCCATGAGAAGAGAGAGGAAAGCAAGTGGAGGGGTTCCCCCACCTTTTGCTTTATTCATTTTGTGAGTGACATTACCCGTCACAAATACCGACCCGTCACAAGGGAGACGCTTTGTTTGTCATGTTACTCGTTTTCAGAACAACTGTTTATAAAAACAAATTGAACTATAAATACAGATATATATGAGTATCGTATATCTTATACAAATTTAATTGAGTTTATATGCACTTTTTTTAGCTTTTAAAATTTCTGCTTTACCTTTACATTTTTTAGGTGTTAAAATTAAAATCTTATTGAATTTATATGTATTATTTTTGAGTTTCAATATAATATTTTGAGTTAATATTCTCTTATAAAGGCACTCAAATTCTTTTCAATAAAACTCGTAAAACAATTCATGGATTATACCAACAGATGTACCAGTTGTACGATGTAGAATATGAGGTTTGTAATAAAGTATTCGAGTTTTATTTAAAAGAATATGAGCTTTATTAGAAAGTATTTGAACGCATCCATTTACATAATAAAACTATAAACTTTGAATTAGCTCAGAAAAAATACACATAAGTTCAAATACTTATACCTTAGTTGTACAATGCTTATATACAACTAGACGTATAATCATATTTGTGCTCGTAAAATGTACATATAAGTTCAAATCATTTGTTATAAAGCTTCAAAATCTATACTACCAGATGTATACATCTGGTTTGTATAATCCACTAATTGGTTTATAAACATGTGGATTGGACCGAACCAATGACCGGTCACCATATTTTTTGAGACCCGAAAACTGGACCGGTATGTATTCGGTCTGGACTGAATTGGACCAGCCGGTCCGAATCACAATAAGTATGTACATGAGTATCATTAACAAAGGTAACCAACCATTATGAGTGTATGGTTTAGTACATGAATTGCAATTTTTTTTTTTTTTTTTTTTTTTAATTATGAAAAAAGTGTCTCATTACAACGAATTAAAAGCATATTTATCAAAATAGTTATAACCTAAGATTGAGAAAACCTTATTTGGGACACAAAATTGACAATTTCTATGAATTGAAGTATTCTTTAAAAGAAATAGTATTCTTGGATTACTATATTATGAGACGGTAATAAATTAGAGAGGCGAGAAATAAAATAATGGATAAAAGGTTAGGAGAAAATGGATGAGCAAAAAAGAAGGGGAACCGAAGAAAACGCATAGACTTATTACAAATTTTTCATCATTTTTATTTCGGTTTTTCTCTCCCCATTTAAACAAATTTCTTTGCTCTTTATTTTTATTGGCTTCCTTTTCTCTGTTTTTGTCCTCTCTATAATAATTTTATTTTATTTAATCAACAATTAAGACAAAAGAATTAAAATAAAGATTGTTGATTTGTTATTGTGAGGTATAAATAAACAGATTAAAAAGAAGGAAGTCAAAAAAAAAAGAAAAAAAAAAAAGAGGAGGAGAGGGCATTTTGAATTCCGGCGTTGGTGATTTTGGGGGGCATTTTTGAATTTTCGCCACCCAAACCATCACATTTTCTTCCGGAATTCATTGCTTCTTTTTCTTTTTTATTTCAGGTTGGCGTTACTTTTACTCAAATTTAGTTCTTGTGTTTATGTTTTTTTTGTTTTTTTATTATATTATTTCGTGGTTTAAGAGTAAGAAAATGTTTGAAATTCAAAGCATTTATATTTTCTGAAAGAAAATTTATAAAATAATATCTTGCTTAGCAAAAACTTGTAAAAAGCATATTGTTATAATTGTAGTAGTTTTATTATAAATTTTTCTCATATATTTTGAAATATATCAAAGATAATGTCTTAGACCATGTTTGGTAAATATAAAGAGGCTTCGGTATACAGACATACACCGTATACATACTTCATCAATTATCACATCACGAATGACTCTATAACTCTATTAACCATCTTAAAAAGTTAAATCTGTTTTACGATAATGACTTATACAATAATTTCAAATGATTCTCCTAATTAGTATTAAAAAAATACTTTAGATTTCTAATGGTTGGTCATTTGTAGAATAAAGGATCCATGGCTTTTTTGTCTTTGAAATTTTAAGTACTTTAGGACATTCTTTTTGTTCTTTAAACTTGAATTGAAAGGGACACATTATTTGTTATTTGCATGGTACCTTTCACTTTCCAATTACAATCAGAAAAAAAAACATATATCAGATGTATTATTTCATATTTTATTTATTTTTGAGCATATGAATATTTTTTTCTGAGCTTTTTATCTCAAACTTCATTGTTTTTTAGCATGTGTATATTTTTTCTGAGCATATTAAAGTTTATAAATCAGATTTAAATTTTTTTTCTGTCAAAACTCAAATTTAACTAAGCTTATATGTAAGGTTTTTGAGTTTTATTGTAATTTTTCGAGCTTAATGGGTAAATGAATGAACTCAAAAACTTTATGGTAAAACTCAAAAATTTTAAAACAAAACTCAAAAACTTTATTATAATGCTCAAAAACTATAAAATTGGTGGTAGTACATCGGATAAATATGATTATTTTAATATTATTTTAATCAATTGTGAGACGTTGTAAACTTTGCATTAGCTTACAATTAAGCAACCAATTTTTGTCATTTACGATAAGATTAGACAATTTAAAAGTGATTTTATTAGGTAGATTGAGTATCATAGTATCATACTTGATACTTCTTAGCCTAAAAGCTAATCAAAATCCTAAAATGGAGTCAAAAGCTTAATACAAATAAAAATCATGATCAAAACAGATTTTATAAAATATTTTATGATTTCTTGTGAATTATATATATTATGTACTCAAATTAGATAAAATTAAACAATTTAACAGCGAATTTCTTAGGTAGATCGCGTATCATATATAGTATCGTATTTGATACTTCTTAGCCTATAAGCTAATTACAAATATACAATCGTACAAATAAAATATATAATCAAAATAGATTTCAATTAAATAGAGGGTACGATAACATATTACACGACCTTTATGTCTCATTCTAACTTATTCTTAATGCTTGTAATAGTTTCATGCATGTGTATAAATGGACTAGTATTTGCTTGAAATCTTACTAGGGTTGATTTATTACTTTAATTTTTTTACCTTTTAAAATTAATTATTATTGGGTGCATCAACATTGTTATATACAGTTTACAAACTGCATAAATTTCATATATTTTATAGGGATTACAAAAAAGTGAACTGTCACTGATTTTCTTGAGGTAAGCTGAATTTCATGATCAAATTTTACTCGATCACAAATTATAGAATAAGACCGTCTTACAGTATAAAACGATCCTTTATATGCATGTTACATGTATCCCTACATTTACTAGTGTACGTGCAAAAGACACTGCTATTAATGATGATGTTTGTACAGATGATTAGTTTTCCACTAATTTTCTTTTACAAAAATTATTTAAAATTGGCAATAATGTCTTCAAGAAATCATAAAGGCAGACAAGTTTTTAATTTATAAAAATGGTTTTTTAAATTAAAGTTGCAATTTTTATTAATTCAAAGGAAACATTTGTGTTGTGAAGGGTAAAGAACTGAAATTCTGAACTGTAAGTCTTTTCTGCATGTTTTGTCAGGTAGAATGATACTGTATTATGGTTTCATGGTTTTGTTTGTTGTTAATCGACTCCAAATCATTTTCGGACTAAGGCTTAGTTTGTTGTTGGTATTGTTTTATGCATGGGAGTAGTGATGCAGTGTCACGACTCAGATTTAATATCGTGGGTTAATGTTATTTAGCTGTGTAGACAGTCATTTAGTTTGAGCCTTCAAATATTCTCTTGCATGTCTAATATGAGACGGTTTCACATATGAGATCAACGGAAATACTTTTTTGTGTTAGGTACTAAGTTTCTTCCGAGTGAGAATAATTTTCCGGCTTTAAGGAGGTTAAGAATGGGTGGCTGTGTTTCGACTTCCCACTCCTCGAGAGTTGTTCCACATCGGAAGAAGTATATCTTTAGGTCAAGAAAGGGGCATGGAAAGATGATGCCACCTATGTGTGATTCCCCAATCAAGAGGCTTAGTGATGTTGGAAGCCGAATTTCAGTGACCGAGTTTCTTCAAATTGATTTTGAGAACGGAGGCACTACCACTTGCAGAAGATCCGAAGTTGGAAACAAATCGTTTCTTCTTACTCAGGTCCACTGGAATCATGTCGACGAAAATGGTATTCACATCTTCCCCCTCACCTCTCGTGACTTTTACCAACTAAGCTAGTTGACATCTGCTTGCTACAGGCATATATCAGGAAGAATGGTTTGATTCAGTGAGCATTTTAGAATCCGAGTCTGATGATGACTTCAGTAGCGTGTTTGGAGGTTCGGATATATACATCTAAATCGATTTTTTTTGGTTTGCAACATTATTACTTTATGCTGATATATATATTCATGTATGTGGCAATATGTGGTAGATGGTAAACTACTCAACATGTCAAACCTATGGGAAGGTTCACAGATGATACGCCCGGAAGCAGGGCTTACAGTTCCATGTGCTACTGACGAGAAGGTAGCGCCTGCAGGTTCTTGGGCTGCTATTTCACCTTCTATGTTTAGGGTCCGTGGCGAGAATTACTTTAAGTAAGTTGCTAGATTTATCTTCTGAAATATCTTATTTCATTGTTCCTGCAACTTCTTTGCATTTATACATCAAATGTCTAGGTGGTAAAGTCGTTGAGGGGTGATACTCACGACTAGGGTTCAACTAAACTAAACCTGGCACACAGGTGGGTCATTCGGGTCTGGTCAAATCAGGTACATCAGTGCATGTCATTTAGGGATAATGTAAGACTGACATTTCGCGCCATAATAGTTCAGATTAGATCAGGTCATCTGAGTCTTGGGTTATATTCGGGCTGATCATTTTTACGGGTACAGGGCTGGTCTGATCAGATCAATGCAGGCGGGGTCTGCTTTGGCAGGCCTTAAATCAGTTAGCATCAATGTTTTATGTAGGTTGATTTGAAGACTTAACTGTGTTTAATAAATTTCGACGTGCAGAGATAAACAAAAGAATTCAGCACCAGGTTACTGTCCTTATACTCCCATTGGCGTTGATCTGTTCTCTTGCGCTCAAAAGATTGATCACATTGCTCAACATCTCGAGCTTCCCTCTGTCCAGGGGAACGGAATTTTGCCGTCACTGCTGATTGTTAACATTCAGGTTTGTCCTTTTGTTTTCAATGTCTGTATGATCCCAAATCTGTTCTGAGATTCTGAGACTATGACATTCTATATGAGCAATGTACCTTTTGGGGCCTCTTTAGGGGACTAATACAGGAAAGGGCAGAGTCGATTAAGGCAAGGACTTGGCCCATTTGATCACCTCTAGCTTATTGTGTTTCTATTGCCAACAGCCGAACTTTAGTATAATATTCATTTGGGTCACTTTGCAGATGCCTGCATACGCTCCTTCCTTATTCCTTGGTAACTGTGACGGTGAAGGTGTAAGCCTTGTATTGTACTTCAAGCTATCAGAGGATATCGACGAAGTTCCATCAGAATTTACTGACAGCATCAAGGTACTCGTGTTCAGTTTATTTTTATTACCGCGTGAAGTTCGTAAAGGCCTTACAGAGCTTCCCTAATTAATGCCACAGAGACTGGTGGAAAATGAAAGTGAAAAGGTTAAAGGAGGGTTCAGCAGCAAAGAATCGACAGTTTCTTTCAGAGAGAGGCTTAAAATATTAGCTAGCGTCGTAAATCCTGAAGATATGCAGTTGAGCGCTGGTGAAAAGAGACTACTGAATGCCTATAAGGATAAACCGGTCCTATCACGGCCTCAACATGATTTCTTTAAGGTTTGAGAACTGATAACTGGTCTTACTGTCTGAGTAGATTTTGACTAAATCGGCATGCTAAAGTGCAGAATGCTACTGTCAGTCTTTTGCAGTAGGTAACTTTGAGACAGTTGAATAGGATACACTTAAAATTTGCTCATTCTAGTGTTGTTGTTCCATGCAGGGACCTGATTACTTCGAAATAGACATAGATGTACACCGGTTCAGTTACGTTTCAAGAAAGGCTTTGGATTCACTCCGGGAACGCTTACAATTAGGAATTCTCGATCTAGGATTAACTATTCAGGTACAATTGTACAAATATACATTGTTCAAGAGCCTATGATGATCTCATCACCAGTATTAGACCGGGCAAAACTGAAACTATCCCGAATGAACAAACCCCGCATCCAGAAACAACTTGATCTAAAACGGCCGATCGCCACAATCTGAAAATGACCCCAATTGACCAGACCTGTAACTACTGATCTGAGAGCGACCGGAACCCAAACTTACCTGTACATGAACCCTAACTGAGTTACAGTTTTGTCAGCCTAATATTTCTTCTTCAGTTTTCTGTTTTAATTATTCAAATCTTTTATTCTTGTTCGGTTCACACTAACAACAATCTCCACTGATTTTTTTTGGTGTGTAGGCTCAAAAGCAAGAGGAACTTCCTGAGAAGGTCTTGTGTTGCATGAGATTAAACAAACTCGATTTTGTAAATCAAGGTCAAATACCCACATTGATGGCAATAAACGATGATTGACACCGTTAAGAGCTCGCGACATCCAAAACTCACAGCAACCGGAATACAGTCAACACATTCTTTGTATAGATTATCTGTATTCTTCAATGTATTTTAGCCAGAGAGAAGGTCCAAAAGATCAGGAAATCTATTCCTTATCCTAACATCCTTCCTAGGGGAATCAACATTTTATGTTCATAGCATCCCTATCAATCTATACAGATCCTTAGTTAAGTGTGTCATTTTCCGTGTCTCGATATCCTGGACTCAATCTAAATGACTTGTTAAATACTGTTCTTGCCATGGGCTGTCACACTCCATCGTGGCTGACAGTGCATTGTGAAGTTTTTACGCGTTATGAGAACCACATGTTCAGGCAGTACCGAGTACTGACTTGATTTAGGGAACAACAACGGGGATCCAGCCACCGTGACTCCTCTAAAATCAAGATTGAAACCGATACACCCTGCCTAAAATTGTCACAAGAAAAAGCAAACACAGTGAAATATCACAAAAACTTCAGGCGCTGACTGATAAGTGATAACGAAAACCAGATGACCACTGGCCGAGAGCAATGAAACAAAGCGAAATTGGTATTCAAATCCAAATTTTTGCTTCTGAAGGAATGAAGATTGTTACAACAAATATATATATATATATATTTTTTATGGCATATACAAAAGAATACAAGTCAAAAACAGTAAGCTTTACTATGCTAGTGTACATACAACATCAGGGACTGTTAAATGGAGTAGAAGTACAAAACAACCCTGAGATTCAAACTGTTCCGACTTTCTGAGATTTTGAAAGCTAAGCATGTCCTCTGTTTCCTGTATTCGTGACTCTTTCTTAGTTGTGTATAGCTAAGGTCCAAGGGCCAAGACACGATTCAAGCCCAATTCCTGTATTCTGATTCGGAAGATTTCTCCCTACCTGATTTGCCTATGCAGTTCTTTCTTCTTTTAAACGTAGAAGTGCAACAGGCTGTTGGTTGTTATTGGTGAAGTCTGTGTTCCCGACAGAGGCCGCGCTACTGCCTGCTGAGCTGTAAGGTCTCATCAACGCTGCACTGTTGTTTGCTGTATTATGGCTACTCGTTCTAGCGGCCGGTACATCATGGTTATGCTTTCCTTCGTAAGTCGTCACAACTGCTTTAGGGTCTGTGGCTGCACGCTCTACATGCTTGCGGACATTGCATCCTGCAAATGTACATTTATAATAGCTCCTGCAAAAAATTTAGACAAGAGTCAACTTCCGTTACTCAAACTAGCCCCTCGGGTATGAGTGCTGGACAGAAGTACATATCCAAGTATGACGCTTGGCGTGGCTCAACTTTTCAGAATCAAGAACTCTATCCTAAGATGAGGATGCCACTGCAGAGACAGTATCTAATTGGTAAGGGTTGCCATATAACATCCCATGGCCCATCCTCAACTATCATGTTGGAAACATGTACAATCCCACAAGTGCCAAGTTGAAGTAACATAGCTGTCAGCTTACATCGCTCAAATTTAATAGGAGCTTAAAGAATAAACAAAACGGAAATTACTGGTCAAAACTAGCCCTGTCCAAATCGTGCTTACCCTCCTTAACTGCAGTGTGAGTATTATACGATACGGTCTCATCACTCTCATATATGAAGCCAACCCAAATCCTTGTGTGTTTCTCGTTTTATAACAAAGTTAATGGAATGATCTCATATGTACGACCGTAGCATATAGAGCTTGTGTCCCCTAAAGGCCGGGATATTTCTAGCTGTTAGCAGAGTTTACAGAAATCCAGACACAGACACCCCATGCAGCAACATTCCACTGATAGACTAAGAACATTGCAGAAAGTTACTGCAGGTGTACTTTACGTGCAGATTTAATTTGTTCAGGGTTATATGATGCCCAAATAATTACCTTCTGCCCCATCGGATTCCCCTAGACAAAGGTTGGCTGAACATTTCTATACAACAGCAATCGGTTCCTAGGATTAAGCTAAAAGTATATTCCCTTGATGGGACACTCAGTTTATCAGCATTACTGCAAGTTTACGAGTCTTGTTCAATATCCAAGCGAAAGTAGAAACTTTTAACCAAGATGACTATTGTAGGCTTGTAGCATCGCCTTTATCGGCTTTATATACGTACAAGAGGACATGTAACAATTTGGTCAAAACCTTAATCTGTACACAACCATAATCACGACAAACAAGTAAAATTCAGATATAGTCCAAAAGTCAAACTGATAACAGTCCTCAAGTAATCAGAAGAAGCAGGAAACACTGGTATATTTCATGAATCTTAGCCTACACTAAAGACATTGACAAATTAGCAGTATGATTCCAAATAACTTGGAACGGTTTTTAAACACCACTGATTATCAACCAAACATCACTAAGCAGAAAAGTAGCCTGGTAGCAGAAAGTCAGAAACAGTTCTAACATCACAGCCCTAAACTATCATCTATTCAGCTCAAACCATATATTCCGTTCATTACATTCATAGAGTCTTCATTTAGCTTTGTTGATAAAACGATGTTTCAAATAAATGTTAGACCACAAAATCCAAAATTTAATAAATGAAGGCATTAATATATCAATCATGACACTTAAGATTGCATCTCCACAAATAGTTGCTGAAATTAATGGTCAAATTTAATGCTAGCTGAACACCAAAATCAATCAGGGACAATAAATTTGGGATGACGGTAGTATTAAATTGCAGGGAAATTGACAAGCACTAAACTAGTCTCCATATTTGATGAAGCTGGAAAACATTAAATTAACCAAGTCACTTCAATAATTCAATTACATAGCCTATAAGCCAATCAAGTTTAACACGGGTTAACAGCAGTACTGAATGTCCTAAAAAGCTTCTTCTGGGGTGAAACAGTAATTTATCTAGACAATGCCTGTTTTTCTAAACCCTTGATAGTTGATAGTCAAAAGTAGTACTTAAATTACATCATCTGGATCACCCTGAAGTTTTTGTGCTTTGCCATTCTTGGTTTTATGACCCTAATCCATTAAGGCGGTTTCCAACACTACTAAATGTGGCAATCTACAACCACTGGTTGCCACTTGAATCCTAAACTAGAAGCATTGTTTATCACTTGAAATCTTGAATCCTCATCTAGATTCCAAGTCACTATCCAATTTCCAACAAAAGTAACACATACCAGCATACCATGCATAATAAGTTTCCACAAAGGAGCACAAAAAGAATGTCACTGCAAGCACAACAATAAATACTACCGCAAACAGTCGAAGGCTTTGATACTCAAGTGGCTGATATAAACAATCGGGAATGAGAAGTTAATGTTAGACTTGTACAAGCTTGGCGCTTCTTAAATTGTCCTCAGATATGACAGTCTTCCTGTGACATTTTGGTTAAGAACATAGTAAAGCAACCACTGTAATATATATGGCATGGTCCTCCTGTGGCAAAACAGGCAGTTTTGGCTTGGGGGTAAGATGCCAATTTTCAAAGTTGTAGGGTACAAAGTCAGGAAAACTGCAAGGATTTGACTCCGTGAAGGCTTGAACTCAACTACCCAAGACAATCCAATTAAGAATGGTAACTGTTTTCTCACATCGCCACAAAACCATATGCTTTAATTGATTGAATGGCAAAAACAACATAGGTGTAGGAGTCTTAGACATAACAAAAATCCAAGAAGTTGAGCGAAAAGGTCATGAACCCATCACGTCTGCTCCTTTCCATGGATGAGTTAGCCATGGTTCTTGCTACAGTGTCACATGGATTAACTGATTAGTAAGTACAGTATCTATTTGTAACAGTTATCATTCTAGGGGGGCCCTCTTTATCCGCTGTGGTTACCACTCACCAATCCCAGAGCAGAAGTGTAAGCTAGAACCTAAAACTCTTCGAAGGCAATAGCTCGATCAAAGATTAATGGATTTGAGATTGAGATAATTATCCCGACACCAACAATCTGATCAGTAAAAGACATTACCATCATCCAGATTCCATCACATCCCATTCCAAACACGATACTGATTTATATACCACCTGTAGCCCATAATATCAGAGCCGCCAGATTCGTAGTACCTCATACAAAGACATAGTGCAGACACATGATTCATACTTTTAGAGTGCCCAGTACATCACACTTCAACTCGTCATGATATGATTTATATGAATACTTAGTACCAACACGAATACGTAACAGGGATAGGCAAAGACCAAATTACGATTTGCTGAGGCTGGAGCAAATTTAATTTACCTTGCATAATTTGCTGCTACAAAGCCCTATTGGAAGTTATGCCGCTAAAGCTAAACCAGTAAAATAGGCAATGCCTCAGATTGCCAATTAGCTCACCCTAAAAACTTTTGGTGTAGGCTTCACTGCAAGTGCAGTAGCAAAGGGTTTTTGGTAGTTTTAAACTCAACGTTGATACATATTAGGTAGTGTATTAGGTAATTTTCGAACAATGGGATAAATGTTTGATAGTGTCTAACAAAAAACTGAGGAAGTGTATGGCAAGGAACCCATAGGTTAATAGAGACTTACTCATATTTACACACTGGCTGAAGGACATGTCTTACGGCATTTACAGATTATGATCAGCAGAATTTAATAGGTGGGATAATAGAAAATGAAACCATTAGAAAGAAGAATAAATGTATCATAGTTTTGCATTTCAGGACACAAGCATTAACATGAACAAGACAAGCTATA
Source organism: Silene noctiflora (assembly GCA_009801015.1). Classification (NCBI taxonomy): domain Eukaryota; kingdom Viridiplantae; phylum Streptophyta; class Magnoliopsida; order Caryophyllales; family Caryophyllaceae; genus Silene; species Silene noctiflora. Next base: position 79,297 of record VHZZ01000837.1, read on the forward strand.
ACAATCTATAAATTTTTTAAAGGAGCCACAATTATAAACAAGTTTCTATATTCAACTTAACAATTAATTTTGATATGTTGGTCTACATGGAGATAACTAAAGGGAAGTAACTAACCTTGGATAAGGATTTCCTTTGACAACTTTCTGTCCATACTTGCGCCATCTATAACCATCATCAAGAAGGTCAACTTCACTAGTAGTTTGAACAATAATTCTGGGTTCTGATACTGTCCGGTGTGAGGCAGCAACAACTTGCTCAGACACCCTAACTTCTGTGTTCCTGTACAAGAAAGATCCAACAGAAAAATCAGATAATAACAAGAGTCACAGATCAAACTCAAGAAGATGACATTAAGTACCTTCTCTTGGCATCAGGTTCGTCTTCACAGCCTCCAGATTCTCTAGTGCCATTATTCCCAACTTCCTCCTCATCACTAGACAAATGATCCTCTGTGGCTAAACTAGATTCCTGATCCCTTCTAGAAGAGAAAGCCATGCTTTCACTTGCACTACTCGCGTTTAATGCTTGAGAATGTCCAACAAATTCAGCACTCCCTTGAGTTACTAAGTCCTTATTATGATTAGAGCCATCTTTGGAGCGCTTTTGAGGCGGATCATGACTATGCTGGCCTTTGTATATTATCTCAGTCACCTGGCCATCAAGAGAGCGCTCCACCTTTTTTTTGACAGGACAGCTAGGGTGAGTACATTTGTAGTAACTACGCGGAAATTCACTTCCTTTCACTTGTTTTTGTCCATATTTCCTCCAGTTGAAACCATCATCAGCAGGCTTATCAACGACAATCGTAGAGGGTTGTGATCTCTGATCAGAAATAGAAAATTGATTCTCTTTCGTATCTCTAGATTCGGGTGCAGAAGAAATTATATTTTGCTGAACTGCTGGCTCTGAAGTAAAACCTGGAAATGAAGATTGAAAACCTTGAGCTTGAGCTTGCACAGCCTGTGCCGTCACTTGAGCTAACGCCTGCTGGTGAGACATCCCAAATGGGCCCTACAAGTACATCTGACATTAAAATTTGGAGTCTTTTTCACAGTTCATAAACCATAAAATTCTAGTCTGTGATAAAATGCAACCTCACAAACAAGAAGGAAAAAAACAGATCATAGAACCTTTCCCCATGTAGTCTTAACATTAATGTCAGCTCAGACAGGCAGACAGCCCGTAATGTCAATGAGTGGTGATACTCATGACCTGATTCAAAACCAATTAACCTCATAATTGCACTTGTGGCTCCCTCGACACCCAAATAATGTTTACCCCAAGCTCCCAACATAAAACGAGTTCATTTCCCATGGAAAATACATTGCCTTGTATCGTATAGAAGTCCATCTACGATCTAGAGCTACTTTTAAATACTAGAACTCGAATTCGGCCAACCAACTAAACTATATCTAAACCAGCAAAATGCCATCAAGCACTAGAAATCATATCTTTTTTTTCATGCTCATTATATACGTTTGTAATAACACCTCCCGCAAACTACATGGTAGAGGATGTTTCCAAATTCCAGATAACCCAAGTATACAGTTAAATCGAGAATCAAGAACTGGCAAGGGGTTGTTCTAGCTTAACCAGAGGTCTCGTGCTCGAGCCCTGAGAACGCAGCAGTGTTGAAACTCATGAGGGAGAGCTTTACCGCCCTAGTGGTCCTACCCGGCTCGAATCCGGATTAAACTGGATGGTTTATACCAAAAAAAGAACTACATCAAATGACTGATACAAAATTCCACAAAAAAAAAAAATCGCAACCAGTTCAGTGAGTCATTTTGCTTTATTCCATCGTAATCAACAACATATCCACATAAATAATCGTGATGAATCATAAATACACACACAAACTTCAAATTCAAATTAAGACAAGCCAACCAACACCCACCTGACCAGGGAACAATCCAGGTGAATCAAGTAGTGGGCCCGGAGACAAACCAGCTGGTATCATAAAAACCCCAACCTGCCCCTGCCCACCCTGCCCCTGCTGCCCTTGCCCTTGACCCTGACCCTGACCGACAACCAGATCACCAGGTCGGTTCTGTCTAAACCGAAGCTGAACCGAATCACCATCATTTTGCAAAGGCGGCGGCGGCGGGCGAGGCGAGTTCATAGCACCAGCTAACAACTGAGAAAAAGACCGAAAATCCGAATCCGGGTCATTCTCATTAAAGAAATTAGACACTAAAGTCATCGGACCCGGACTCAACCCGAAACCCGACCCGGTAAATAACGCTTCCATACTTGACCGTGGTGGTAAGGTAAGTGTCGGCCGTTGATTCTGCCCTGACGACGGTGGTGGCGGTGGTTTAGTGTTCGATACGGCGTCGTTTTCACCCATGATTTATAGTAAGAAAGTAAGATTTTTGGGATTTTTTTTTTTTTTTTTTTTTTTTGTCGTTGGTTTGATGGTATTTATTTGGGTTTGTTAAATTAAATTAAAATAAAAATAAAAATAAATAAAATAAAATAAAATTACGTGTGAAATGCGGAGTTGTGTTTGTTTTTGTGACAGACAGCTTTTTGTTTTTTTGAGGGGAAAAAAGGGACGACGACTTTGGTTTATAACTTTGTATTGGTGTTGGTACTATTGTCAAAGCCAACATCTAAATTGTTTGTTAACTTTAAGAGACTACTTTACAAATACAAATACAAATTCTCCGAATGACACTATCCGTCACAAGCGGAAGACGGATAGTGCCTCTTTCACAATTTATAGGGTGTTTCATTTCTCCCCCACTTGCACTCTCACTTGTCTTATTGTGAGAGGGACATTATCCGTCTTCAGCTTGTGACGGATAGTGTCCGTCACAAACAAGACGTTTTGCTTTACAAATTACAATCTTTAATATATTTGTGGATTAGATGGAGGGTGTATGGCCGGATGGGTGGTAATTCGGGTCGGATTTGGATCAGGTACGAGTTATGTCGAGTCAACCTACTATTTTGTGTTAGAGTCGGGTTTGGATCATTTCGGACAAATGATGTATCGGATCGGATTTTGGTCAGAACATTATCGGTGCAATATCGGGTCGGGTTCGGGTCATTGATCATTAGGCCGTGTCGGGTTATGAGGCGTTATCGGTTTTAGTTTGCAACATTCTCGGATTCTGTCGAGTCGAGTTTGCATGGGTACGGGTTGGGTCGGGCTTACCAGCTCTAGCCTCTAGGAGGATGAAAGGTGAACGGGTCAATCAGGTCGAGCTTGAGTCTGACCGTGTTGAATTGGGTCGAATTATTTTGGGTTTCGCGTTACTTAGGAATAATGGTTAGTATGTATTGGTAAATTGTCGGTTTTTTTTTTTCTTTCATTTAAACGAGTACCACTTAGTAACAAAATCGTGATTAAAGTTGGTTGTAGCTAATGGCTGAAAAAATAGACATTATTTTACATTTTTACCAAGTTAACTACGGAGTAGATTCTCCAAAAGAAAAAAAAAATGGTAACAAAATAGTTCATGCAAACGAGTCAGAACCAATTGATAATAAAGAAAATAGTTAGCTAATAAAGTGATAATCTTTCTCCTTTTTCGAGGGTCTTATATGGGTTTCTTCACATTAAACGACTCTTAAGTCTCACCCCCGTTTTAAGAGAAATCTACATAATATAAAAGGGAATTATTTTTAAGTTCTGGTTAGCTCCTTATTTTAGGGGTAAAAAAATTAATTTTCTAATGTGAAACCTACCCATGATCTTAGCAACAATTACTTAAATTTTTTTTATTTTAAATGTTAGAGTAATTTATTCAATTCATTATTACTACATTTCAATTTAATTCAACGTCGGTGCAATTCTCTAATTTAATTTTAGTTCATATATTTTTTATTTAATTGATGTTAAAATGAATATTATGTTTAATTATATCCATATAAGCTCAGATATCATAGTTTTAAAACTGACCCATGCATTTTTTTATTTTTTTACACGGAAATAAAACTAGTTTATTGTATGTTATAGTAGCAGAATAAATCTACATAGTATAAAAGTAATGACTTTTAAAGCCTTCTGACTGGCCCCTCCTTTTTAGGAAATAAAAATTCCCTTTTTTTTTCCTTAAATCATGGTGTACCCCTTTGGTTTATGGTATTTAATTTGCATCTACAATACGAGTGAAGAATACAATTACTTACAAACCAAATTAGATACAAATATATATATATATATATATATATATATATA
>VHZZ01000837.1:84121-145092 GCA_009801015.1 Silene noctiflora
TTGTCTTATCGAAACAAGTAGTGTAGTATTTGACCCGTTTTACTCTTAAGAAGCATATAATCGTCTTAACTCTTAACAGAGACCATTGTAATATTTAATAGCACAACAAGTCTCTCTTGCGACGGGTCGGATCCTTGCGACGGGTAATGCAACTCACAAAACGAATAGGGGGACAAGGTGGGGGCACCCCCACTTGCTTTCCTCTCTCCTCTCATGGGCATTTTGTGAGACAAAATGGTATCCGTCACAAGCTTGTGACGAATACCTTCCGTCACAAATGAGAATTTGTGTTAATAGCAATACATAGGAGTACACACGAAGTAATTAATTGACAAGTTATAAGATTCGTGGCTCATTTATCTACACAACCGTCTTTTTTATAAAATCTTCCAAATAAGTAGCCGTCTACAAACAAATAATCGGAATTGAGAAAATAACATGTTATACATAATAACTTTAAAAATAATAATTCGTGTAATTTTTGCACGGGATTAAAACTAGTAAAACTATAAAAAGAGTGGAAGATATTTACGAGCACAAATTCTCATTGAAGCCGAACACTATCCGTCACAAGTTAAAGACGGATAGTGCCCCTCTCACAATATGTAAGTAGCAGAGTATAAAAAAAAATAATATGCAAGTGATATTATCTATGGGGTGATTCACTTGTCCTCTCACTTGCCTTATTGTATGAGGGATACTATTCATCGTCAATTTGTTACGGATAATGTTCGTCACAAACAAGACGCTTTGATTTACGAGTTGTTTAATACCACAACAAATAATAAAAAAGGTCGTGGATGATCGTGTTTGATGATTATATGCCTTAAAATTAACAGAAGCTCTTGCTTAAGACGTCCCTATTCGTCATAAACTTAAGACGGATAATGCTCATCTTATAGAAATGCAAGTGAGAGGCAAGTGGGTGAGAAATGGATATACCCACTTGCATTTGTGTGAGAGGGCTACTATCCGTCTTAAGCTTAAGAGGGATAATGACCGTCTTAAATAAGAATTTGCGTAAAATTAAATGTTGGCATGTTTTTTTTCAAAAAAAAAAAAAAGAAAAAAAAGGTAGGCGGCTAATACAACACATCGAGGGGCCATGACGGAATGACGACTGCAATTACTGACAACTTGACAAATTATTTTATTTATTTATTCATGTCTTACCTATTTAACGTGCTTCACTATTTTGCATATTATATGGCTTGGGTCCCACTTCTCTATTTATTACGCCCTGATATTTTAGGTCACAATTGATATGAAAAAGACCAGGACTAGATGTGACAAGATGAAAACGGATTGACCCGACCAGATTGATTCAATTCGAAAAGGCTGGCCCGAGATCTGAAATGACTCGCACTACATCACTTGAATGTGACCCGAAAACCCGATCAGACCCGACCCGAACATGACCCAAACTCTTGACCCGTAACTGACCCAACCTGAAAATGACCCGGTTCTGAAATCACCCAACTCGAAAATGACCCGAGAAAACATAACTCTAATTGAACCAAAAAGACTTGAAATAGTTTTTTCTCTCTTATTCATTGACCCCAAAATGACCCGACCCGGTTACCCGAAATTGACTCGACGAACAAACCCACAATAGACCCGAAACCCGAAATGAGCCGAGGCGATCCGAATTAACCCGAAATCAATGAAAGACCTGAACTGATCCGACCTGAACTTACCCGACCCGAACCCTACCCGTTGACCCGATTTGTCAGGTTTATTCTCACAATATGCAAGTGACACTTTCTATGAGATGTTTTATTTCTCCGTCTTCAGCAAGCAAAACGTTTTGCAACTAATAATAATCACAACATTGTCGTATTATTTAAAATCGTTTTAACTTAAGATGATAGAAATAAATTAAGGCGGTAATAAGAGGTTTTAAGTTAAGACGATTTTAAACAAAAATAATTGTTAAAATACAATACATAATAGCTTTATGATAATTTATTTATGTATATCTCATTTCACACAATCGATGCCCAGGGGTTATGTTAAATTTTTTTTATTTTGAACACACTAGATATAACTATCATACATTTCAATGTTGATTTTGGGAATACAAATTCTCATTGAAAACGGACACTATTCGTCATAAACTGAAAACGGATAATGTCCATCTCACGATATGCAAGTGACACTATCAATGGGGTGCTCCATTTCTCCCCACTGCCCTCCCACTTGACTTATTGTGAGAGTGACACTATTCGTTTTCAACTTGTGACGAATAGTCCGTCGCAAGCAAAACGCTTTGATTTGGAAATCAAAAGTTGTTTACGCAAGTGTTGGTCAATGCTGTTATGGAAGGATGGTTAACAAGTTTGTTGATCGATGATTGATTGATTGGAAGTTGAAAGCAAGCACGTTGTTTTTGCTATCATCTCGGATAAGGTGTGATAACGATGTTTTGTTGATGTCATTTAGGTCTCAGGATAATTACAAATTTTCATTTGTAACGGATAATATCTCTCACAAGTTTGTGATTATCAGTAAGTCATTATACTGATTACGATATTTAAATCATGAAAACGGATGTGTCACAAGAGTAAAGGAAATTTACTTCGTTATCCTAACAGATATGAGGAAAACAAATATGTGCAAAACGGTTTTACCAAGTGTTTTTGTGAAATTAACCGGTGATACGAGTTACTCCATCGATTATAAAGTAGTTACTCTCTCATTATATTTTCAACAATCAAGCAAGCACAAATTCTCATTGAAGACGGGCATATCCGTCACAAGCTGAAGACGGGTGCAGTAGTTACTCCTATGCTAAATGACGATCCTATAGGAGAGTTGCTATGATGGGATGCCAGGATAGGCCGATGGGCTAGCATTGGCCATATGACACTGTTGTCGACGATATTTTGGCCCAATTGTTTTTAGGAGGGATTTTGGCCCTCTTTGGTCCACTGGCGATATAACGCTGTTGTCGACGATATTTTCGTTGTTGACTAACACATTACACACCAAGTGACACACCAAGTAACTTGTTTCAAAACCAAATCAAGAGTATTACTATTGATTTACCCGTTAAACTACCTGACATTAGTTTGAGGCGAGGATAGACGAGGCACAAAAATAGAAATACAAATAACACAGATGATAGAAGGTATCAGCTACCAACACAGACGAGTCGTGCAGATTTAATATGACTACAACAGACGATAAGACAAATAAGGCACGCCGGAGGAAGGATAGAATCATAGAAGTCATGTTTGGCAAACTCTCAAACACATACAAATATTAGCAAGAGTACACGGAATAGTATAGTATCATCGTACAACCTCATGCAAACTTGAACAGATGTGTGATCATCTACTTGCCTCCTCCAATATCCTTGACGCCACAAATTTGCTCCTCTCCCATGGCTGACTGAACACTCACAATCAGGTCTTTCCCATCCGCAAAGCCACTCTGTAACTGTATTCAATAAATACGGAATTGTTATTTATTGACCCGTTTACATTTTGAACAAGAGAAAACAGTTCCATGTCGATAATGAAAATGATATGCAGATATGAGCTAAGGTAAAGTCCTTGAGTATTGGTAGTGTACTCGTAACTAGGTTCTGCCGTCATCATCAAACTAACGTTTTGGCTTCCTTTACCGTTTACAGTTAGAAAATCCTTGATACTGGTACAAGTATGCATGCTAAGCATTTACCACTCGTAAGTAAATTTAACTCTGCAAGTAGTTGAGTTCCTCACTTCCTCTCCATGTTGATGCAAGTGGTAAGTTTACACCAGTACTCAATCATAGCCTAAAACGTAGTTTATCTATATTATTGACTCCAACAAACCATTTGAGTTATAGCAGTAGAGCGGATACAACCAATACAAGAAAGCACAGATATGATTCCATAAATAATGCACTCGATACTTAATGAGTTAAATGATAACTAATAAACCGGTAACTAAACAACTCAAGAGAAGTATTAGGAGGTAATTCAAAGTTTCAAACCTGTTCGAGCAGTTTGTCATCTTCTGGCAGCTTCAAGTCATCCTTAGTGCCTCCATTATCAGTCAGCAGACTAACCTGAAATCGACATACTAAAGGTGTCACACGATGGACAACAGCAAGTGATAGGTTCAAGCGAAACAAATATTTAAACTTACAAAGCCATCCTCGGATATGTCAATGAGCTGGTAATCAGTACGATTAACATGTGGAATCTGAAAAGCAACAACAAAAGGCATTTAACTTCAGAAACATGGCAGAGCAGCACTACAAACCAGATAGAAATCAAACATAAGAGAATTAGGTCATATGGGGCAATTACATCACAATTGTGGGAAGAAGGGACGATATCTTCAAGCTTCTTGCCATTGAAAATATCTATAGCAACGAAGTGACATTTGGCATGACCGTGCTTGCCAGTCTTGGAAGTGGAAACTTCAACAACCTGCCATGCCCAAAAACAAAGGGTGAGAAACTTCATCCAACTACTCAACGAGCATCCCAACTTCCTCCGTACTAATAAATACTCCACTATCTTTAACCACCTTCAGTGTAAATCAGCTCATAGCAAACAAGATATACACATATCAGCAATTTTCTCTATTGAAACCCAATGCATTCAGAAAAATTGACAAAAATGAAACAATACCTAAAAAAACATTTTCTCCACTAAGCTTGACTAAACCAAAATCGTCATTTACATCATAACCAAACCAAAGATGCCCAAAATAACAACATGCTTGCATTTATTTCTCATCAACTTGAAAACTCTTCACATAAATCAAGACGATTTGCACAAACAAAACATCACCGTGATTTATGGCGACTTAGATCGCACACATAAATGCAAAATACATATCTGCAAATTTCCATTAAGAAGTCAATAAAGCAAACAAAGTCAACAATAAAAATTATCCACAACAAGGTTAAAACTCAAAGTTGCTACAAACTCAAATCCGGACTAAATTAAACGGCATAAGAAAGCATACTACTCCGTATATGCCAACTGCTCAAATGAAGTGCTGATTCTCATCAATCACATCAAAATATAACCAAGGCCGACCACGATGAACAACTTCCATGCTTCATATCCTATCAACCTTTCCCTTTTCAGCTTCCCTAGAACCTTTTCCTCTACCATACTAACAAAATATTGTATGCAGTTATACTATATCAGTATATCTTCCCCTTTCTACCAGACAAGTTCCAAACATACATCAGCACAAATCACACAGAATTGATACTCGATATTTTATTCGCATATTAAACCGTTGATTACGCCTCAACCATCACCTTAAACCTTACTACTCCCTCCGATCGAACCCAATGGTAACGTGGACCCACTTTTCTCCTCACAAAAAGTGGGTCCATGTTACCATTGGTAGGGAGTACTTACTACTACCATATTAAACCTGTAAATTCAACATCAACCAATAAAATCCAATATCCGAATAATCACACAAAATTAATATACTTTAACTTCATACCTGCAAACCTAAATTACTATTCGCTTATTAAACCATTGATCGAGCCTCAATCATTGTCTTAAACCTTACTTCTGACTATTAGCCTACTAAACCTATAACTTTAACATCAATCAATCAATACAATCACTACTTTACGAGAATTACTCCTCGCTCCTAAATCTTATCAAATATCCTTATAATCACACAGAATTGATATATTTCAACTTCATATCTGCAAACCTAAATTACTATTCGCATATTAAACCATTGATCGAGCCTCAATCATCGTCTTAAACCTTACTACTGACTATTAGCCTACTAAACCTATAATTTTAACATCAATCAATCAATACAATCACTACTTTACGAAAATTACTCCTCGCTCCTAAATCTTATCAAATATCCTTATAATCACACAGAATTGATATATTTGAACTTCATATCTGCAAACCTAAATTACTATTCGCTTATTAAACCATTGATCGAGCCTCAATCATCGTCTTAAACCTTACTACTAACTATTAGCCTACTAAACCTATAATTTTAACATCAATCAATCAATACAATCACTACTTCACGAGAATTACTCCTCGCTCCTAAATCTTATCAAATATCCTAATAATCAAACACGAAATTGATACAACACATGCTCAAAACCCTAAAAATCACAGCAAAACTCAGAAAAAACAAAAAAAAAATCATCATACAAATCAGAACAAATCGGAAACGAATAATTCCACTCCAAAACCCTAAAATCAACGAAAAATCGGCAAAAAGAAGAAGAAAAGAAAGACCTTGCAAGGACGATTTTTGATGACGATGTAACCGTTCTTGCGGATAGTACCAGCTTGTTGAGGATAAGTTTTGGAAGCACCTGCATCTCCCTTGGATTCGAATTGATGTTCTTCGTCCGACATTTTTGAAGCTTGATTGTTGTTTTTGGAAGAAAATCAGGAATACGCCTCTTTGACCTCCACACAGTTGTTTACTCACTGAGAATTGAAGAGGTGTTTTATAAAGACGGATAATGATATTCTCGTCGGTCAATGATGTTATCTAGACGGGAGTAAGTATTCTGAGAGACGGTTTTGCATTTGTTTCGATTTTTAATTATCTTTATCAATACTATTTGTAAGTGACGAGAATCTTTATTATTCGAGATTGGTTTGATTTGTCTTTATAAGTTTAATAAGAATATTAAATTTTTAAATAGTTTTTTTTATGATGTTTAATTGTAAATAGTAATGTTACAATATGTGAATTGACGTATTTGGTGCATGTCGTGGATAATAATCGAATCCTCAGCTATGGAGTAAGAGCGCTCTTACCATTTAAGGTAACTCTTATTCTTTAAAAGTTTAATTCTACTTTAATTCAAAGATAGTAAAGTAATATTTATCGTCTATAATATTTCTGTTTAAATCCTCTTAAGATTTATTCAATTTATGTCGCAAAAGGTTTGCAAAAATATGATACATACGTAGTAGCAAAGGAAGTAGTCAAGTACCATGTATGAATAATACGTTAATACCAAAGTTGACTGGTGTGAGTGATAAGAGCTCTCATCTCTTAAACGAGTAAACGAGTGGTTAGGGGTTCGATTCCTGACTCTTGCGAATGAAAAATGCCAAACTTGGGAGGGGTTAACCCATTAAATTGCCTTCAGTACCCCGAAAGAGATTGTCCCAACCTGTCGGTAGGGGGATACTCTTGGTAAATACCAAAAAATAATACGTTAATTAATAAAAATTCGTAAACACAAATCTTTCACGTTTTATTCCTCTCAATATCCGATAAGAAGGGAAATGGAATAAAATTCGGATACTTTCCGAATAAACAAAAAGATAGTCCATTTGAATCGTATGACGCCGTTGGATGGATCGGTATCGGATCCTGGTCAACAGTGGGGATCTTTGTGAGTGGAGCATCCATTTTTTCCAAAGTTGCGTAAATGGGACGCTTTAGGGTGTGGGCAGGTGCAATGTATGCATCTAAAGGTCCACTGGCATACCCATGCTATACCATATGTCGATACTTTGGAATACAAAAAGTTCGAATATCGATTTGGGTCATTTCGAATTATGTGCATCAACTTCTTCTAGTTCACAAGCACGTCTCAACGCAATTTTCATTATAGGTCATTTAGCGACCCAAAACATTCACAAATTACACGAGGGTAATGTTCTCGTTGTACTTCGTAGCAAACTGATATAGTAAGTACAACAGCATATGCACCGTAGCGACAGCTAGTTAAAACAGAGAAAGGTGATCAAAATGATGCAGAAGAACAGCACAACTTTGCCAATTAACAATTAGCCAGAGAAACCGACTTTCTTAAATAACAACCTCGAAAAATTGAAATAACGGAGAAAGGAATCTTTCGATCCCTTAGGAAACAAACCTTATGTACAAAACAAAACGCTATCGAGGAGATATCACAATCTATGAAGCTTCCAAACAGTAGCCATCGCAAAAGAGAACATGTAACTATGTTAACAGAAATTGTAGGTACTCTCAGTGTCTCGGTCACGCCATTGAGTTTTCACTTGGAATGTAAAAATCAAACGTGACATCTACTGATCCTGATGTCTCGCCTTTATCTTTGTATTCCACGTTCATGATTGACCCAGACTCATCGTCCTCTTGATACTCGGCTTTCACTCTCCTTACAGGGACAGTTACAGAGCAAACGGTTCCAAGACCCATATCCGTGGACACGCTGAGCTGGACCTTGTCCTGAGACTCTATCTCCACGAAATCAGATAGAGCATGTACTATGCTTTTCACTATTTTCTTTTTAGCCTCATCACTGACGGCACAACGGTCCGCAAATAAGATCATTTTCAAGCGTTGCTTAGCAATCATGGCATTAGAGTTCTTTCTCGTTTTGGAAGGAGGAAAAACAATCTTCCAAGCTAAGTTTAGACGCTCAAAGAAGTTCAAGTTGATAGCATTCAGTAGAAAGGTCTCAGCATCTTGGCTGAAGGAGTTTACAGAGCTTTTACCATCTTCTGCAAGTCCAAAAGTTAGATTTGATTGGCAGTGCACGGTTAGACCATTCGACGTACTGGTTGATTGTTTTGGTGGTATCTCGGGAAAACTAAGCCTGACGCCTGAGAAACGACAATGGCCTACCTGCATCAAGAGCAGTAAACTTTAGATCAAGTGGCTGAAGTAGCATGATGTGCTGTATTCAGGAGCTAGTCATTTAAGTTACATTATTTTGATGCAGATTTCATCACAACCATTACCTACCATAGAGCATAATCAAGTTATCAAACTTTTCATAGTGCCGTGACATTAAAATCCTGGTTTGTTACTTGCTTCCGGAACACGGTCTTTGCTCCTGGAATTGGTGGTTGTGGTCTTATACTCTTATCTAGGTCATGTAGCCATAAATAAGACTGATATCACCACAAAACGTGGTGAGGGTAACTTTTAAAACCTTAGTAACTTAACCTTAGAGGCCGAAAGAAGGGGTTTGGCTGTTTCTAACAAGCAAACAACGTTACTGACCAAACAAAGCCAGTTGAAAAAGACGTGGGGCACATTACCAGTTACTTCAATTAGCATTTAAACATTACTGTATTAAAATTTAAAACAGCTTTCGCCAGCTAAGATATATCCACAATATGTTTGCGAAAGACACGATAAGGAGTAACGTTTCAGATGAGAGCATGTTCAGAAATAGAGATTCAGACTACAAAGCCTCAAACTACTGCATTCTAGTTTTGAATGTCTCACAAAATAATCAAGACAAGTTTATTAAACCTTCCAATCAGAAGAAGAGAACATCATTCTAGCAATCCACTAATATTACTTTCAAGAAAGAGTTAACACAGTACTCCAAACTAAGTATTTCTTTACCTACAATTTCCACTTCACCTTTCCTGACATCTTCACCCTCGAACAATAGCCATTTAAAGACAACCTATACAATCTATACTTATTACAATACCATCTTCCTAAAACCAACATCAAATTCAGCAAAATCATCCCATAATCTTTTGTTCAATATGTTTAAGAGACCATGTAATTTGCAACTCTAGCTGAAAGCATCAATGTTGTAGCTAGCTGCTGATTTGATCCTATTAATAGCGCATCCCGTATGTCCATTAACATAGGACACACTGACTGTATATGTATATTACCTACAGATAAAACAAATGTCTATGGAGTACTATTCTGGGTAAAAGTCAAATTTTGAACCCAATTATACATGGGTAGATTGTCAACTGAAGTAATGGGGTAGCGGATAACCAAACAAACCAAATATGACTACTAAGTCCGATTATGGCAAAAACTCAAATCCTCCTACATTCTATAAATAAAAGCCTTCCCAACATTTACCAGTATTTGCAAGAGAAAAAGGAAAAGAATCCAAGAGGCTTTCTACAAAAGAATCCAAAGAAAACAACGATCTGCCAAGGATATTCGAGTAATCAAGACCCGCCTTCAATGGCATACAGCATAATTCGTCGAGTTAGTTTTGTGGACTGTGGAGTTCAAATCAGTGGACAAACATGGAGATTGTAGCCTGAATTTCAAATCTGACAATTTTTTCCTGGTTGTATTTTTGCGGACTGAGAAAATATGTGCATACAGTACCACCAAGTACCACAATCCTTCCTGAAGCTACCTTCAAGTATGCCGCCCTCATAATTTAGTCTCAAATTTGGGGTATACAGCAGACAGTACCACCCTTACCTTCTCTGAAACTACCTTCGTCCTTTGGGGTACCCGATCAGTTATAATAAAACCTCAAATTTTTCAAAGATGACCAGGAAACCTCAAACTGCAACCCAATAATCTCTCCTGTCATACCTCTAACCTTACTCATAACTCATATTCATAATACAACAACTGCACGTCATCAGGCTCAAAAGATAGCACATTTATGTCCCAGATAAGAAAAATGCAGATAAACCCTTCTCATACAATCTCACTACAGGACCTAAATAATCTCGAAGTAATTGAAATTCCAAAAATTCTTGTGCAAGGCATGAGTTACTGTAAAACAGGTTCTTTGTAACCGGTTTTTTCACTTGTTGTTACACTTAAACGATAATGATTATGGTTTTTTGTGGTTCTGGATGCGCTTCACACTATTACAGTGTAAAACAGCCTTAAGAAAGACTAACTCTTGAAATTCTTCCCATCAACAACAACACTACCCCAATTCCTCAGATAATTTATCCATCCAAATGATTACGACCCGGATGAGAAAACTGTAGCTTTATTTATCTCATATAATCTCACTGCAAAACCTAAATAAGCTCAGATTTATTCAAATTATTTCCATCAACCTAAGAACATTTTTCCTCTGACCTAGCAACCCTAAACAAACACGAGCTGGCAATAGAGAAAAAAAAAAAAGATCCATATTTATCCCCAAAAATGAAAATTATTCAAAGTCAAAACCCTAAATATCTAATCAAACTCTGAAATCAATAAGATTATAAACTAAAAACAAAAAATAAGCACTACCCATTTCAATTCAATCATAATAACAACAACCCATTAACTCCAATTGAACAATAACCGTCAAAATAAAATCAATCAATGTCAAAAACAATTAAAGGTACAAAAAATTAGAGTAAAATGGGGAAATACCTTGGAAGAAGAAGATGAATGTGAGGAGCTAGGAAAAATGTGAGATTTACGATGAGGTGCAAGTGTGGCAAAAATACCCAGATCGCCGGAAATCGCCATTTTAATTTGTGTTTTTGGGGATTTTACTGTTGCTGGGTACAGTATAGTGTTGTGGTGAACAGAAGTTTGGTTATTGAAAAATGTTGCGAGAATGATTTTGTCTTATTCTACAACTACGACAACGTAATGTATGATTGGTTCGTATTTTACGACTAAACGGTTTCAGACGACGATTTATTTTGACCGAGTAATTAAGGCTTGTTGTTGTTTTGAGTTGGAGCTAGTTTATTTCATTTCAGATCGCTTTAATTTAGTTGGTTAGAAATTTAGAATTAATGTAATTTTGGTCGTGAGTCGTGGCTAATCATATATTCGAGACCAAAATTTGGAACATTGTGTATGACCGTATGGAGGTAGAAGTATACGGTGTACCCCCATTGATCAAGCCTCATCACAACTAAAAAAAAATAAGTGGATTGTACTAGATTCAAATTGTAAGGTAAATTTTGAAGGAGTGGAGTTCGTTCACTTCATTTAAAAACAAAAAAAATGAATTTAAACATTAAGTTGATCGTCTTAGCGCAGTGGTTTGCTAGTTGTGACACAAAATTACGATAATGTAACAATATCCTTACCTTCGGGCGCTATATTCCAACTTGAACATTTGTTAGTGGTTCTTATATCATACGGAGTAACAGAGAATGCCCTCTGAACTTAAGCAGTGTATAATGCACAAGCATTTCCATACCATATGTCGAAATTCCACTTATGGGATTTTGGAGGCTCCCAGAATTTGAACGTGGGATCTCAGGGTCATTTGACTTTGATACCATGTCAAAAGTAGACAAGACAATCTCAAGTTCTCATCAATCATCACTTTAAGAATTTGGTTGATGCTCAATCAATGACTTTTTTCCTTAACGATTTCTATTTCGAATCTTAAAAGAGTATAAAGATATACGAGGTACCTTTGGAGAACAAATATAAGATTTGCCACTTATATCATGACATACATCATATGGCTATCGAAGATAAGATATAAGAATCATTGATTGAGACTCAGCCCTCGGGTCTCAGGCCTCATCCATCACCTTAAAATTTTGTACCGAGTACCTTTGAAAAACAAAGTATGTAACTATGTATACTGTATACATATGTTTCTGATTCACGTATTCAGTCGTCCGTTCGCCATCAACACACTTATGTTACCCGATGTAGTTACTTTGTTGTTTTAGTTTATAGTATTACTAAAATAAGTGAATTTGACCAAATGAGTCAAATGTCGTCGGTATAAAAACCCTTTCTTTACCGCTGTCCCAAAAAAAAAAAAAAGTATACATATCTTTCGATAACTAAGGTATATACATCATTAAATCTGCTTGCAGACAATCTAATGTCATCCATCATAGTCCGACCTTCAAAAGTGGAGCTCGCAGTTAATCACCATTCAAGCCAGGTTATTGCCAGATTAGTAGCGTCCGCTGTTTTCAGACGACTCATAATAAAAACCGCGTTGAGAAGCGCATTAAGGTGTAGACTGTTAAAACATGAGAATACCAAGCACTGTCATTTGTCACCTTACTCTGTAACTCCGTAAGTGTAGCTAAACACCGGCGGCCTGATAAATTTCTTGGTTTTCCTTCGACGTCGGACATGTAACCCTTGATGTTCCATCAACTTCTTAGCCTTAGAGTATGCATTCATTAAGTATCCCCTGAATCTTCCTATATCAAGCCTCACATCTTGACTTTTCAAGTAAACATTATGCAATGCTGACCAATTTTTACTAGCAATCAAACTCGAATCCCGGACCAAAACATGATCTTTCCCATACTTCTCAGTTAAAGTACTCTCATTTGGTACGATTTTGTATTCCGAATATTCCAACTTCATTCCCTTAGCCAAATTCCTGAAATATGTCTTGGCAAGCCAATCACCGCCAAGTGGAACGACCTGGATGAACGCTCCACCGGGTTGGAGGAAGAGCGAGTGAGTCAATGCAGCTCCGTGGACACCCATTATCGCGTGACTACCATTAATTAGCCTATACACGTCGCAAAGGTATGTATACGCCGATGGTTCAAACACCACTACGTCAAAACCTTCCTCTTGTGCCGCTTTTATGACACTGTCTTGATTGATTATGACCCTGCCTACATTCCCTGACCGGCTCACCAACACAAGTCTCGGTCTGCCCTTTATCTTAGGTGCAGGCCACACGAGACATTTCCGATATCCTTCCTCAAGGGAAGCACGAAAATCAAGAAAGCTCTTTTGTCCTGGTATCAGAGCAGGGTTGATTGTCATGGGTCCATGGGATATGAGGCCTACAAATACAGATGGGAAGCAATGTGTGACGGTTTGGTTGTCGAGATTGATGATAGGATTATTCGAGAACTGACCAAGAATCGCCTCGTATTTACCATACCACCATTCACTATAATCTGCTATGACAAGGGTAACATCTTGATTTGGGAAAACAGTGTTCTTAGTGATGAAAAGCGGCACAAATCCGTCATTAAAATCATGGAAGAAATTACCCGTAAAGCCACCAATGCTGAACACTAATGCAGGGGTGTCATGTTCGACTGTACACGAAAAATCAAGCGTTTCTGTAGTTAAGGTAATCTCTTGGATGCTATCCATAGTGCCAATGTCACTTTTTCGAGGGTAAGGACGGAGTTTCTCCACAAAATATGGATCTTTGGACGGAATTGGTGATCTTATGAAGAATGTGGCTGTATTTGGTTCCAATATAGTCGGATTCTTAAGGCGACACAAGTCGTAAAGCTTGTGAGATCGATCACACGAGATGGACTGTTTCAAAGCTTCTCCATGATCATGAATAATGGCTAAATGACGAGTTGGTAACGGTGATGAAATCCTTGAATTATGCCCATCAGTAGCTTCTGGTTGGACCGGAAGCGACGAAATTTGTGAGGCTGATCTCTTTGTTACTAATTTTGTTCTCCATCTTATATGATCTAGGAAAGAACAAGGAAGAGCATAAACAGCGAGTTACAATATAAACAGGGGACGCTAGATATTCCTAAACTACTAGATATCCAACTAATTTGCGTATTTAGAGACGGTATCTTAATAGCGTTATTGAGAGACCTCTCACATGTCGCACATCACTAACTTAGTGGGAGACGATCTCTCAGAAGACCTACTGCACACATGTAGTTTTGACATTTTACACTCACAAAGCTACACCAAGTCATAAACTATACTATTAATTCGCAAATTCTCATATGGGACGGTTACGAGGTTCTGACATAGGAAAATGAAAATTTTATGATAAAATGTAACTATTATCGGAGTAAATTAAATACTCTAAGAATATATGAATGGTTACTTTTTATTATTAAATTATCACATTTCCTTCGTGATAATTTATACTCATGTAACTCCGTCTTACACAAGTATTTGGCGAAACTAATAAAAACAAAATGAATAATCATGATCTAACAAGTTACAAACCTTGATGATGATGATGGTGATGATGATGATGAAGAGTAGAAGTCTTGATGATATAGAAGAAACCGAGTTGAATAGCCAAAAACAAGAATACACGAACACATAATTTTTCAACTTTTAATTTCTTCTTCATCTTCATTAACACTTCCTGTAGTACTTTATTTGTCGGTAGAAACAAATGATCAAATATTCATCACAAAACCTTAGTCTTTTTTTATATTAAGCGATCAATATGATAGTATGTAATATATAACGATAAATTTGTGTAAAACCGTCTTATACAAATATTTGTGTTATTTAAAAAGAAGGGAAAAGGTAGAAAGGATGGAAGTTTGAAGGCGTTTCTTTGACGGTACGTTGAGGAAGGCAATGATAAAGAAGTAGAGTACGTAATTAATTTAATAATTAAAAAAGAAAAGGAAAAAAGAGGTGTTGGAAGATCATTAGTTTTCATTTGGTTTCTAATTAATTCTTCTTGTACATTCACCTTTAATTGTTTCAATTTTTAACGTTTTGATTCTTGAGTTATGTGGATTTAATGGTTTTTAATGTGGGTTTAATTGTTTAAGGTACGAATGAGTAATGAAAGTGTACAATTTTGAATTTTTAAATGATGTTGTGATTTTTTATTTTTTTTTTATTTTTGTGTTGACCAGGAGTATCCCTACCGATCCCAAGTTTGACCTTTTCATTCGCAAGAATCAAGAATCGAACTCCTGATTACTTGTTTAAGAGATGAGAGCTCTTACCACTCACACCAGCCAACTTTGGTAATGATGTTGTGATTAACCGGCCATAATTTTATCAAAGTCGGTTCGTTGTTGAGTTGAGAAAGATAAACAATTGACTGAGATACCTCAATAGAATAAGGAAACGAATAACCATGACGGAAGGAGTAAATAATATGAGGATGCTAAAACACCATTATATAGTATCAAGACTCGATGCAACTCGATGGCTTCTTATCATTATTCAAAATGATATTTGATTTTTGTGAATAATTTTGTGATTAAAAGAGTTAGATTTTGATTATGTGGTGTATTTCTAGTATTTTGATATATGATGCATTCTTTAAAATAGAAATTAAGGTGAAATAATTAAAAGAAGGGCCACTCTTTTGGTTGGCCACAAAATCATACGAAGTATGTGGTTAGAGGCGTATAAGCTAGTGTTTAATATCTTTAAATAAGACACCGAGTACTAGTTTAGACCTTGTGCATTACATGCACGGTACTTAAAATTTAATATTTTTATAAAATTATTTATATAATATTGGTACCTTATAATTATTTATATTTGTCATCGTTGTATTTTTGCTTTGATAAATAAAAGATGAAACTGAAAAATAGTTAAGAGAATTGAGTAATGAGTTAAAATATATTTTATGAAAAGATTTTTATAGCATAAAACTAATGACAATTTATATATTTTTTTTTCAATTTGTTTTTTGTCACGAAAGTAATAACAACGATCGTTTTATACAGAATATGAGTCAACTCATCATTTGATAATAGGATGAATAAAATATTTAGCAATTTATAGTTTTATATCAATTTTATTTTATTTTGATTAAAATAATTTAATTTAGAGTTTAGTGAAAATAATATAATTTGATGAAAAAATTAATTTAAATGAAAATATAATAGATTAATGAATGTGTAATTGTTAGTTTAATTATTTAGTGAATGAACATAATTATCACTAGTTTACATTTTTGAGAATATGTTTTTTGGCGGGGAAAATGATAGGGAATACCTATTCTTTTAGTAGATAGGGGATTTTATTGAGGATAATAGTTAGCTCTAGTGTTAATAACTCTTTCCCTCGAATTAGGGTTTAATTTTCAACCGCGACATAAATGCGCTCATTTAAAAAAAAAAAAAAAAAGTAAGATATTTTATTGAATTGTCTAAAAGAAATTGAAATGCATTTTATCTTATTTATGTTTGGCATAATTTGTTAAAAATGGGATCAAATTGATGCTTCTGATTTTATGGGCACAAAATAGTTTTTTTTTGGCTTTTGAGAATTTTGTTTTTAGCTTTTAAATAATGATGTGTTTGGCCAAAAAGTGTTTTAAGTCTAAAAACACTTTTAGAAGTCAGGTCAAACACACACTTCTTATATGTAAGGTTTTTTATATAGAGAAAACTCTAACTACACGAAGACAAAAATAATTGGAAAAATTAACAAGATTAAAGTGTATTATATATATTTATATATCCTATAACTTTTCCGAGTTGTTGATAAGGAGTTTCTTCCAATAGTTGGAACATTCTCATTCGAGAAACTAAATACATCCTATAACTTTTCCGAGTTGTTGTTTGGCCTTGATTATGCAAAAGAGTTTTTTCTTTTGAAAATGAGTTTATTCACAAGTTACTTTTTGGAAAAGTTTCGGTTGTTTGGCCAAACTTTGGTAAAAACGTTTTTTTAATAAAAGTTTATGTTTGGCCTAACTACTTTTTTGGATTTTTTAGACACTAGAGTAAAAAGTAGAAGTAGAAGTAACAATTTGCTACTTATGCTTTTGGGGTTAATTATCAGCTTTTGACTTTTTTAAAACACTTTTAATCCTCCTTAATTTCTTGTATTTGGCCTAGTTTATTCTTTTTCGATTACAAAAACACTTTAAAAGTTAGGTCAAACACCATCTAAGTTTAATTTTTCATCAATTTTTATAAAAATCAGAAATTAAACTTATAACTACTTATTTAACGAGATAAAAATTCTTATTACGCATACGTCATACCAGTCAACTTTAGTAGATTAGTCATAACTCATAGGAATGGTATAGAACCACGATGAATTAATGTAGTATGTACAAGTGCAGTATTAGTGGCGCAACTTATGGATTGTGTCTAACATAAGGGTACTACCAAACAAAGAAGGCACCCGTAATTAAGTACTCCATATCGTTAATTAAGTAAAACTGTAAGCGCAATTTTTAAAAACATAACACATATTTAAAATTAATATTTTAATCATATTCAACGTTTACATTAGTTATTTCAATGTTTACATTAATTATATTGACATAATTATTAAATTAAAGTTTTTTTAATAATTATTTTAGTATCTTGTAAAAGTGATATAAAATTGACTTTTTAGTTATGTTTGTAATTTTTAATAATAAAAAAACAATTTTTTAACAATTTTTTTCAAATATAATATAAAAATATTAATATTTTAATAAAATCTTGATTTATCTTTGACCCAACGGGTCGACCCGTTCAGGTCAGGTCTTGACCCTAAAATAACGGGTCATTTCGGGTTCGGGTCAAACGGGTTACGGGTCGAAAAAACCGGGGTTGTAACCTAAAAAATGGGTCGGGCGGGTCGGATTTTCGGGTCGGGTCGAGTTTTGACAGGCGTAAGTGTATGTGATGAGCATGTAGCATGTGAAGAGCTCTAAGTTTTATGCAGTCTACTCTTATTTATTTCTATCACTTTCCAATTCACTTCTTGTGTTCTTCCTACACCCACCCCACTAATCTTGGAGATTCTTTAGCCAAGTGTCATCAACTACCCTACACTTTCCTAACCCCATGTGATTTTCAACCGTCTATCGACTTTGTTAGGGCCGAAATCAGTAAATTAAAGTCTACGACGGGTCAAGTATTACACGTGGTCATATAAATAAATAAGATAAAATAGGTTAATACATTCTACGCACTTTGTATTTGTCTTATCTACCCATATAAATAGTACTTATTCGTTATAAACTTGCGACGAATATATCTGTTACACTAGTTTACTAAAAAAAAGAAAAAGGTATTGTATTAACACAAATTCTCATGGAAAACGGGCATTATTTGTCACAAGCTGAAAACGGATAGTGTCATTCTCACTATATGCAAGTGACACTATCTATGGGGTGCTCCATTTCTCCTCCACTTGACTTATTGTGAGAGAGACACTATCCGTTTTCGCCTTGTGACAGATAGTGTCCGTCGCAAAGGAAGACGTTTTGACTAACTAATCATATACACCGACTAGACCTGACCCGAAAAGACGGAGCCGAGACCCGAAACGACCCGAACTACATCACCCGAATGTGACCCGAAAACCCAAACAGACCCGGCCCGGCCTGACCCGAAAATGACCCAAGCTCTTGACCCGTAACTGACCTAACGCGAAAATGACCCGTTCATAAACCACCCCACCCGAAAATGACCCGACAAAACATAACTCTAATTGAACCGAAAAGACTTGAAATGACTTTTTCTTTCTTATTCATTGACCCGAAAATGACCCGACCCAAAATAACCCGACCCGGTTACCCGAAACTGACCCGACGAACAAACCCGAAATAGACCCGAAACCCGAAATGACCCGAGGCGGCCCGAATTAACCCGAAATCAATGAAAAACCCGAAATGATCCGACCCGAACTGGCCCGACCCGATTGGCCAGGTCTAACACCGACACATCTTTGTGCTTAATGAGTTCGATCTACCATGCATGGCACCAAGACAGAAAAAAACATTACTTTTAATATTTCCTTTTATGGCAGAAGCAAAAAAGAATGCTCAAAATGTACTTGCATTCCACTTTATAGGTTGTTCTACATCAATATGTTTGTATTATTATAATTAGGATAAAGCAAAATAATATAAACACAATTTATATTGTTGTCACTAACAAACCTTTTCATGAATCTCTTGGCTTTCCTATATGCCCTTTTCAAGTATCGGTAAATCTTGCTGAAGACGGATAACATTTCGTTATAAGTTGAAGACAGGATCAAATGTGACATTTGGCCCGTTTTCAGCTTGTGACGAAAACTGTCAAACTTCAATGAGAATTGGTGTTCAAGTATTTCCTAAACCTAACCAAATCTAGTTTAACTTGAATCAAGAAAGGGGCGAAAACCTGAGAATATAGAGATATAAGCAAATTTGGCAGCAGCAGAAGACAGGTGAGGGCAAATGGTCTGTTGAACGCTACCTTGCGCAAAAAAGCCGACGTCTCTGGTAAAATTTAGCGTGCAAAAGGCAAGGACAAGGACGAGGGGTAGTAAAAGCGGCTTTGACGCCGTTCTGTGTACTACTCTGTTCATATCACAATTCGCGAGTTAAAAGAATCATTTTTGACAGGAACTGATAGGACTGCAGAAGTACCACTCTTCAAATCTTCAATAGTTTCGCAGAATGTATTTTCTAGAAGAAATATTGAGCATGAAGTAAAACAGTGGCATTTAAAAAACAGAGAAGAACGAAACATGTAAATTGATCCGTAGATGAAAGAAAAAAAAAAGCCGTGTACCTTGATTGAAGCAAAGACTGGCATTTCAGAGCGCCAATAGGTTCATACAAGCATCAAATTTGTGAGCATTCTGTGTAGTCTTCCCGTAAAGCTCCTCCCAAGCCACGCCGTGATCAATAACAAACACCTATATCAGAATATCAGAATCACTTGGATTAATGAATCAAGTATCAGCTGTACACAGATGAAATGATAATATTATAGAAGAAAGGAGACTAAACATGTGATTTATGTGCGATATCCTAATTCGTGCTAGTCTTATTTATGAGCCTGTCAACCTTTTCCACCAAATAGCTTGCAGTAAATGTGCGAGCTCTGACGTTTTAGTTCTCGCAACTGCCAGCCATAGGATTTGATCAAATCAAGATAACGGTGACTAATAATACACATATCTGAAGACAATTACAGGCAAATCAAAACAACCATGCGTGCCATGTGGGTTATGATATGAAGTCGGAGTTAAACTAGACCTTCACGTCATTGCTGGCGATGCTAGAGTATATCTTCAGACCCTTGCATCGGGTAGCAGGACAGGCCTTCAATTTTTTGTCAGTGACCTTAGTCAATCACCACTCTCTCCTTTGTCTTTCATTGTCATGCTCTAATGGTGGAATCTGCAGCATTAGTTAAATTACAAACAGGGAAGACAGCATGAAATAGCAAATTGCAAACATGACCAGCTTTTATGCCACCATGTAACGAAGGCCTGAGGCCTTGGGGCTGCATTCATATGTTGTTGATTCAACTAGTATCAATTACTAACAATTATCGCGTTCAACATGACTTGGAATCTCGGATAATGCTAAATCTGCACTTTTAAGGATGGGCTTGAATACTGATAAGTGATAACTCAAGAGTAGTGATTTTTACACACCAGCAATTGGTTTCTACATTCCCCTGTGAGAGAGTACACTTTCATGTATTCCTCTAATAGAGGGGAATGTAAAAGACGATACAGGGCGTGTAAAAATCACAAACCCCAAAAACTGATGAAGCGAGAAAAAGAGATCTAACAAAAGGGTTCCAATTACTTAGAAGAGCAGAGGTCAGAGGAGGTTCAAATTCCATGAACCTTCAAACCAACTATCTCTCGAGAGAGAGATGTTGTAAGAAGCTTACGTATTTGCTTTTCATGAAACCTTTTCATTTGCGAGGAATATACTTCAAGAATGAGCAACAACTTCTACATTCAATGAAGGATTGATGCTCATGGTTCTTTGTAGCAACACCTGAACTATTGACACCGCATTTCAGAATGTTATTCAAAACAGTGTTTGGCAGAGGTTAACTACACAGCATAATTGCAACATTTCAACATTTCAGCATTTGACTGTGAAAATATCAGAACAGAAAAAATATTTTTGAATCATGGCAATGATAAAATTGATGTCACTATTATTTGAACAATTCGTACATAAAATTAACTGCCTATAAGCTACATTCTGTAGAATAACCTATACCCAGCTACCAACAGAAATTAACTGCCTATAAGCTGCGTTACTCCAATTCAGAATTTCAGATCACTTCGCCTACTCGTGTCTAACACTTGACGTCCGACATTAGAATGACATCTGGACACTATTTAAAGCCACCGTTGTGAGGATCTTTCAAAAACTAGCCAAGTCAGACACTTGGACAGACACCTTGGTGCTTTAAGCTGAGTCCGAGTAAAAAATCACATTTACCAAATCCTTGGAGGATGTGATCACGCCTTTGCAAAAATATTAGAAAGTTGGGGCTTAACCCTAACCTTAACCCTGTCCGTACTTTTCGAAACCCTAGTAGCACAAAGCCACTGTCTAGGTGTTTCAAGGTCATCACCTGTTACAGTTGGTAGATGCCAACTGCCTTCTTCAGATTCTTGGATGACAATAGAGTAAGGTGGAGGCATGTGGAGGTCAAGCCCTTTTCTTGAGACGGTCATCCTGACCTGATGTTTCTCCTTCCACCTAGGAAAAATGCTATTCCCTAGAAGCTGGAACAAGTGGTCTCTCATTTCATCGTTAGTGATGAGCAAACACTTGTTACTAACGGCAGCATATAACCAATACCAATCATCATTTGAGCCTTTTGGGGTTACATACAGTGAACCCGCCTTATTCCAGTTTTCCAACATTCTTTTGGCATTAGGATTATTAGCAGGGCCACCGGAAACACGTCCTATGTGAAGTATAATAAGTGGCATTTTCTTTGAAGGGCTGATTTCTCGTAATTGTTCCGCAATATTATTAAGCTGCCTAAAATTAAAACCTGGAGCTTTGATCATGCCAACATTAGCACCATCCACGACTGCATCAAAAGGTCCATGTCTCCTAAGCCACTCTTGAAAATGCACAAAATTAGCCCTCTTTTCTTTCTTACTGGCCAAAGAACTCAAGGAAATCGCAAAACCTTCAGTTTCCTTAGGATCAATGTCAATACACACAAGTTTCTCCCCACAACAGCTACACACCCCTGTCTCATCCATCACCGCTTTGACCACCTTCCACTTACCACTACCAAGCCAGCCTTGCCCATGACACCCACCTCCACTCTTCGCAACACCTTCCTTCACCTTCTCCACATCCCAATTCTCCAACCCAACACTACTACCCGTCTCAGACAAAAACCAACCCTCCACAATCTTCATAGTTTCCTCAGAAACCTGTCTCACACTCACTCGCAACCTATGCAACATCTCATAAACCTTATCTCCTCTCTTCGCATCCACACTCACCTTCAAAAGTGCAGCCAACTCAGGCTCCTCAGCCACCATCCCACATTCCAACATATCAGCATCGACATCATACGCTCTATCAGCATCACCTTTCCCACAAAAACCAAACAACGCCGGCTCATACGACCTAAGCTTAGGAACTACACCACAATTCTTCATCTTCTTAATCAAATCAAAAGCCATTTCTGGGTCATTCTTAGCAGCTGCCAATCTAGCTAAACTAGTAAAAGTCGCCTCATTCGGTTCAATCTTATTAATACCCATTTCCCTATATATCTCAGAACCCATTTCCAAACCATGATTACTCACAGCATTATCATTACTAGCAGCAGATTGCGAGCACAAATAAAGCAAGACATTATAATGATAAATAGAAAGCGATATACCGTCGTTTAAAGCGGCTTTATACAAAGAAAGAGCCTCCTCGAGGTTATTGTTCCTGGAACACATGTTCAATTTAGCCTTGAACACAGATTCAGGTAACTCGTAACGCATTTTCTTCGACATGGGCGGCCATGAATGCCCTTCTTCTCGTTTTCTGGAAGCTGAAACTGCTAATGTTGACAAGGAACTGGTTGATTTGGTGGGAAAAGATATGATTTTTGTAAAATGTGGAGAAAATTGGGTAATTGGGAAATTGATTGGGAAAATTGTGGGATTTCTGAGGACAGTAAAAAAAGGACGGCAATGAGAAAGGGTAATCATAAGAGGTATCCTTGACATGATTTACCTGAGGAATCTCCAGATTTTGTTGCTGGTCGTCAATGGCGATGAGGTATGTAGGGTTTATCCATCCAATTGGTCTTGCATAGAGTCCTATGCAGTCTTAAATCTGAACACAAATTCTTGTCTTAGACGGGTACGGATATTTTGTCTTAAGCAAAACTTATCGCTTAAGTTAAGACGTTCTAAAGTAGAATTGACACTTGACAAAATTAAACCGACTCGACACCCAAACTCAAGACCCAGGTTTGACCCGAACCTAAATTGACACAATTGAATATAACCCAATTTGAATGTTTGTTGTTGCAAACTGATTATTATCTGTAAATAATTTGATAATAGTCCCGAAATGACTCGAGTCGAACTCTTACAAACCCTAAATTGACACGACCGAATGTAACCCGGTTAATCCATTTGTCAGGTCTAGATAATATTCCCAATACCTCATAAACTTCAGCATGCGAGTAAGTGACGCGTTAAAGGGTTAAGACTTTAAGCTCTGGTATAATATGCTTATGTGTATGTAAGACTCTGTTTCGTAAAACTAATTGAAAAACTATATTTGAAAATGTGTAAAATTACGAAAAGTCAATCATAAATTAACGGTCATCGCAATTTTATATAAGTAGGATAATATAATTATATAAACACAATTTATAATGTTGTCACTAGCCAACCCTTTTCATGAATCTCCTAGCTTTCAAGTATGCCATTTTCAAGTATTTCCTAAACCTATTCAAATCTAATTTAACATCTTGCTCTTTCAAGTACACCTTTTTTAATACAGACCACCCTTTTCCCTTGAGAGAATTCGGGTTAGTAAGAATCGGGTCATATTTGTTGTACTTGTCGACTAAACTGCTCTCTTCGATCCCAATTTTATACTCTTTGTAGTCCAACCCCATTTCCTTGGCGGGTTTTCCGTAACATAATTCCGCTACATCGTCCGTCCCAATGGGTACCACTTGAATGAAAACGGATCCGGGTCGGAGAAATAGTAAGTGTGTTAGTGCTGCTCCATGGACCCCCACCAAAGCATGACTTCCATTCATAAGCCCAAATGCTTCCCTCATTGATGTATTGGGCCTTGGCTCGAAAATAGTCACATCAAAGCCCAATTGTTCTGCCATGGTCTTGATTTGGGCCTGGTTTAGAATTACCCGGCCTACATTACCCGTCCGACTCAATAACACCAACTTCGGCCGCTTCGATAGATGCTTTGAAATCGGGTCATCAGCTTTCGAATAAACCCGATTTAGAAAATTATGGAAATCGACAAGTGTTTTGTTAGGCAACAAGTGTCGATTAATAGTCATAAACCCATGAGATATCAACCCGACCGTAACGGACCTAAAACAATGTACATTAGTCTCATTATCAAGGTTAACAATCGGATGTGTGCTAAATCCACGTAGCACATCACCGTACTTCCGAACCCACCAATCCCTCGATTTCCCAATCACCAAAGTAAAATCCCGATCCAACCACAACCTTGACTCAACCGTAACAAACAAGGGTAAAAACCCTTCATTAAAATCATGAAAAAAATTACCCGTATACCCACCAGCAGTAAACACAACGGCAGAGGTATTATGAACAATATCGCAAATCGGGCTAGACAGGCCCGAAATTAAACTCACTTCCTTGATTTTGGACATAGTTGAGATCTCAAATTTTCTTGGGTAAGGTCGGATTTTGGCAAAATGGTAAACGGTTCGGGTTGGCCCGAATGTATAGAATGTTGACGTGGTGGGGTCCAGGACAGTTGAGCCGTTAATTGTACAGGTGTCATAATGATAGTGAGTTCTGTCGCACGATATTGTTGATTGGATATTTGATGAAATAGTAGATTGTGGGACCCAATGAATCACAGGTTTCTGCTTTTGCCGAGTTTGATCTGCAGACATCAAAATGGTAAACGGATTATTCGAATCGGATTTTGGTATTAAATAGTTAAACAGAGTTATTTCATGTTGGTTATATTTCTTACGGAAAATGCACGCGGTGTCCTTGAGGTTTGCTTTTTTGCCCAAAGTACCCAATTTTTTTATCCGAAAAATTTTAAGAGGCCATAACTTGTGTTTACCAATTCAGAAAGTGATAATTTTTTTTTTCAAATTGATCATCTTTCCGACAACTACGACTTGAAAAAAAATTTGTTGAGTTTGGATTTCGTGAACAAGAGATATGGTTACTCAAAGTTTGTTCGGTCAAAAAAACTTTGACACGCAATAACTCCTAGCCACGGGACCCAAATACGATAATTTTTTTTCCAAATCGTACTTCTCGGAAAGATGATTGATTTGAAAAAAAAATTATCACATTCTGAAATCGTAAACACGAGTTATGGCATCTTAAAGTTCCCCGGATAAAAAAAATGGGTATTTCGGGCAAAATGTCAAACCTCGAGGGCACCGCGTGCATTTTCCGTATTTCTTATATCAGGATTTTTTTATTTTGAGTCATTTCATCTAATTAGAATTTTGTACTAGTAAATCAAAACTAATTTAAAAAAAAATAAAAATAGTGGGAGAGCATTTGGCGATTTTCTAATTTAATGTAAATAATAATAAAAGTAATTTTAAATTAGTTGTTTCGGGTTGTGTCGGTCACTTTAAGTAGATAATCCCAATATATAAATGACAAGTGGTTTTAGTCTAGTAATTTTTGGTCGATTTAATCTCGAGTCTAACAAAGCTTAGGTAAAGAGTATAGACCGTATCAGGTCAAGTTAAGTCCAGACATATTTTCAAGTCTATTAAAAGATTAAAAACTCGTTAAATATCGTTGAATACTTGTATGTACTTGGTTATATTAATCTATACAACTTTTTATATATATCGTTTAGGTCTTAACTCTAACTTACTAAAATCGTATCACTTGAATAAACTACTTCTCACATACCCGTATATTCAATTAATTTTTAAGTTTCATTAAATGAGAGAAAAGATATCATGCAATCTAATCCGTATATATCGAATTATTTATGGATACAAACTACGTAAAAATAAATTCAAACTACTTTAAAACAAAGAACCACATAAACCAAATAAGGAAAAAAAAATCAAAAAGATTCTTTACATATTTACAAATTATATAATAGAACGGTCTCACACAATACCGTCCAATTTTATAAAAAGTTTATACATTTAATGCTAATAAGTAAGTTGTTTATTTACACAACAGGACCATCTCACGCAATAATTACTGTTTAAAAAAATGTCGAACAAACCTGAATATCTTCTGAAAGAAGTTGATGAAGTCCAAATAGAAGATGAAAGGTTGATTTTTGATACAGAATTTAAATATAAAACTGAGAAAATGCAAAATAACACAACCAACCCATATGTTATACAAATAACCCCTATCGAATTTGATCTCAACTTCATTACGAACTCTTGGTATGATTTGTTTTTCACGAGAAATTTATCGGTTTGTTTACAATAGGTAGGTAGCAAAGTAATTCTATCGCGTTTGTTAATAGAGAAGGAATCAAACCGGAAAAGTGTCGTTTCACACGACGCGACGACTGAATTGGATGGGATTGGATTGGATATATAATTTTTTTTCTTGACAATTTATGGAAATTCAATGGTTTTATTTTTGGATTTTCGTGACTTTTGGAATTAGTGCATTGGGAGAGCAAGAGAATGCGGAATTGTGTGTGTATAAATAGTATTGGTAATGTACACTGAACAAGAATGACCAATTAGGAGTATCAAATTACAGAAATCCGCTTATCACAAAAACTTTAGAGAGACGATTTATCAATCCCCATTATACTAAAAGAATAAGAGATCTTCAAAATTTCCCCGCGTAAATGAATTTGGCTTTAATTGGGCATTCATTATATCATATCTATAATTGGGTTTTTTATTTTATCATATCTGCAATTGAGCTTTCATTATATTATATCTACAACAGGATTATGCTGAATTTTTTTACCGATTAATACAAAAAATTAATAATAATAAAAATAATTTTTACAATTCAATTTCAAATTAATTTAAATATCAGTTGTATAATTGTTATTTTTTTTAATATTCCTATCTAAAAACCCGCGCATTTGCGCGGGATCTATACTAGTAGTATTATTGAGAGACCTATGGAGGAAGTTATTGAAAATCTATTTTCCATGTTATGTCTCCGGCTAAATTAGTGGGAGACTGTCTCTCCAAAGACCTACTGCTCTCTTATATGACGATTTTTTTTTTCAAAAATTGACCAATTTTTATCAATATTTACCCAAAAGTGGTAAATAGTGAGTACCTTGGAGAAAAAAAAAACATTTATAATGATCATTGTTTAACAAAAAGTGGTCACCTTTTACTGATTACACGTACGACTGTTGTACAAGAGGATTTGCGTTGAAATTGACTCGATAATGTATAAAATCATAATTGAGTTAATTGGATTGGACATACATTACACAAATCGAATGGATATCAATGAATTTAATTGGATTTGTCTTGAATTAAAGGCGAGATAGATTCAAAAGTAGTTGATGAAACTCAAATAAAACCGCGCAAATTATAAATCCGCATATTGGTATATATTAGAACACTAAGAACTAATATGACTTAGACTCAAATTAGCAAACGAGCCGAACTTATAATAAATCAACTAAGGCCCTATTTTTTTAAACTGAATTTGTCTAAACTTAATTAAACTAATCTGAACATATAACAATTGAAATTAAGTTAAAAAAAGATGGCCTAAGTTGACCAAACTATGAACGAGTCGAATTGAGAAAGAATGAAGCTTGAGTTAAATAACGACTCAATTTAAACCGATCTAAATACGGAATTAAACCCATTTTCGAATTGACCCAAATTCATTATTCTCTAAACATGCACTAGGCCACCACATTTTACGCACCATGGCGTCTCAATTAGCGTAGTAATTAACACAGATGTATACCGCATTATACAACGGTTTTATAATAATACGGGTTATTAATGATAACAAATTAACAATGGAAATATACGCCATATAACAATAATATTACTCGTACTTGGAATTCATGGTACTTTCGAATTACAACCGTTTATGTACCTAATGTCCTGATATAATGATAGAAAAAATGAGGTGTATACGATATTATAAGGTCGTTGTAATTATTTGAAATAGTGTGAACTTAGCTAATTAGTGCAATTAATTAGCAATAACAATATATAATGTGAATGCATTTAAGAGTTTCACCTAGAAAATTGAAGCTAAATAATTAATGTAAGATTTTTTTTTGACAAGAAATGTAAGAAATTAAAGGAGATAATAAATATATAGAATTCAAACATGTAACTTGATAAACTAACTAGTATAGCTCCCGTACAATGCGCGGTATATAGAGTTTTTATTTTTATTTTAGTTTATTATTTAAAATTTTTTACATTTTCACTTCGTTAATATTTAATATTTCATTCCATTATTTTTTGATATGAAACAAAAAAATTGAAATGGAAAACTAACCAAATAGAATTAAGTTAAGTTGTGATTTTTTTTAATGAATTTGTTTTGTAAGTACGTGTCAAGTTATTCTCTGCGGTAATAATTATTTCATTACTGAAAAATTTAGTAATTTATAGTTTATAATTTAATACCAATTTTATTTTATTATAATGAAAAAAATCATAATTTTGAATTTAATTAAAATATTAGAGTATAATTATAATTATATTAAGATTATATTTTAGGAAAAAGATAATAGTTTATTAAAAAAAATCAATTATGTCCTTATGAAAATAGATGCATTTTCGAGGGAAAACTAAGAGAATTATTATTCTCTTARTAGTAAGGGAAAAAATCATAATTATGAATTTTATTAAATGATTCGAGTTTAATTATAGACATATATTCATTGAAAAGATAATAATAATGCAATGAATGAAAATTTACATATTACCTTATTTAGCTAGATGTTTTTTGGAGGGAAAACTAAGAGAATTTTTATTATCTTAGTAGTAAGGGGAAGGGGGATTCAGAGTACTACCTATCTCAAATATTCACAACCTTTGATGCAAGAATTAGATAAAAAAGCAAGGGATGTATATGTTTGTCCGATATCTTTATACTATAAAAACTAAAATATTTAGAGAGATGTGATTGGCTTCTGAGTTTAAGGGATGAAAAAACAACTTTTTTTTGTAAGGCCCCATGTTTCAATGATCAATTTAATTATTGCTTTATTTGAAGTTTCTACAAATTAGTACAATTGCTTGATTTCATGAATAACACACCACATATTTAATTATACTCTTATCGTATGATTTTAGTGAAAAGAAAAAATTAGTGATATTATTATACAAAATAAAAAATTCTACAAAATAAAAAACCTAAAAAAAAGGAATAAATCTTAATAACCAATATTGTGTTAATATGGTGAAAAATAATCAAATATTAAATCGCTCATTCATTTCAGTAATCATATTATTCCATTAAAAAAAATCATTTAAATAAAATGTAAAAAAGATTATATTAAATATTTTAAAAAATATTACTCAAAAATTATTATGATAAATATAACATAAAAGCTAAAAAAAATAAAAATAAAAATCATCATTCTGAAATAAAATGATTAGGATTCCCAAGTAAATTGATTATTTTGCAAAATTACAGAGACAAAAAAGTACGGTAAACTTAAAAAAAGAAAAACATTTATAGACAAAATCATTAAGATAAAAAAAAAAATCGTATGTCCTAATCTAAATATCAACCCGTGCATTTTTTTTGCGCGGGATTAAAACTAGTTACTACATAAAGAAAAAAGATAAGTAAATGTCACGATTTTATTATGATGAAAATGTCGAAAACTAGAAAAAAATTCTGAACTTTTACGTACCATGCTACGAGTTTATGATGTAAATAAATTAATATAAAAATTATTTAATTAGAGATTAGTGTAACCACAATTTCAACTTACCAACGAGACAAACGAGTAATGGTATAAATAAAACTCGAAAAAGTTCAAATTTTTTAACTAAAATCTTTAATACTTTCATGGTTTAATAGGAGGGAACGCCATGCTAACCTTAGAAAAACTCCACCACTATTAAGGACATATTTTTTTGGTGTAAATTATCCGATTTAATCCAGATTTGAGTCGGATAGGACCACTAGGAAGGTAAAGTTC
The DNA here is from genome assembly GCA_009801015.1 of Silene noctiflora. Classification (NCBI taxonomy): domain Eukaryota; kingdom Viridiplantae; phylum Streptophyta; class Magnoliopsida; order Caryophyllales; family Caryophyllaceae; genus Silene; species Silene noctiflora. The sequence continues at coordinate 114,533 of VHZZ01000837.1, forward strand.
TCTCATTCCCATGAGTGATCCTAATCATGTACTCTTGGTACCCTCTTGTGGGCTTGTGGATTTAGGCCATAGTTCTAAGGTAGGCCCAATGATTGTCTTTATTTTGCAATCAAAGCATCAACTAGTTAAATACTTAGCTTAAAGTAGAAATTTCAAAGCCACTTCTACCTAATTTTGTTTACTACTATGTTATACAATATCTCCTCAAATAATACTATCCATGTTACTTTTTGGTCTAATATGAGACTGGTCTGTTCTTTTAAACTTAATTTCAATTTAATTTAATTTAGCTTTAATAAATTTAATTCAGTTTAATTCAGAGAGTTTCAGTCTACAATAACATGACCAAATTGTCAATGGAAACACAATTAGTTTACTTGAAAGTGATCTTTAATATATCAAACAAGAACAATGTTGCAATTTCAATATTAGGGGGGAAATCGAGGGAATAACCGATAAGGTAAGACATCCTCGATATTTTTATATATAACATACCATAATACAAAATTTGAAAGAAATACTTTAATATGGTATATTGATTGAAAGATACGGTTAAAAATAGAATGTTGTTTTTTTGAGAATTACAAAGCATCGGTTATAACTCAACTACATCAAACGTTTATAACCCCGTGTTGTAGTATGAATAAACGTGTCTTGTAAAGTAAGACCGTGTTCTTTTTGGCTGGAAATAGCTGCACTGACCTGAACTAAAGTAAGAGTTGATTTGTGAAAAGATGAACTCATTTGAACTGAATAGTATAGAATAGAACTAAACTATAATAAACTGAAATTAAGTTTAAAAGAACAAGGCCTAATACCCGTAACTTAGGTACATTCAACATATTCACACTAATCAATTATGATATTACGAGACTGATTCACATTAAAAGTTACCATTTTTCTAAAAATGAGATCAAAATCCATTACACTAATATACAAAAATGGGGAATTATCCGAAAATTCCTTAACACTTCAAAGTTATAATCTTATTCTATAATTTGTGAAATTTTGTACACATAAAAAGTAAGAAATGAATAAAAAATGCAAAGAATTAAAACCATCATGATGTTGACTATTTTCTCATTTTTTTCTTTTTTCTTTTTTTTTTTATAAAGATTCTAATTTGTTTCACAAATTCTAGAATAAGACGGTCTCATACCATGGGACGATCCTTTTTTAGAAAAAACTTCATTTATTGTTATCAATAAAGGAGTAATTTTATACTAATAGACCATTTTACCCGTAAAACCGTCACACGCAAGAACTACTGAATTTGTTTATGTCAAGATTTTTCTTACCTAGGATCTCTCCCTCTTAAATAACTCTATCTATTTCCAACACAAAATCTCCAACAAAACACATTTATTTATTTTCCCTTATTTCTCTCTCTAAAAAAAAAAATAAACAAAAAAACACTTGTTTTCTTCACGTCTTCATCTCTCTCTATATCTAGAACTACTACTTATTCTTTTACTTTCAGATAGTGGGCCCATCAGATCGAAATCTTTAATTTTTTTTTTTAATTTCATGATTATCTAAATTAAGCTCTTCTTTCAATTATGTTGTTAAATTTCTCATATTTATATCCATTTACTACCTAAATTCTAGTATAATTTTACTGTTTTTAACTGTCTTTCTTGTTAATTTGAACTGGGTTTTTGATTTAATTTTGTGGGTTGATGATATTTTTCAGTTTTTTCATACAAAATTTAGTGTTTTTTTGGTAATTTGATGTGGGTTAATAATGTTTTTCACTTTTTTTTCATGAATAAATTATAAAGTTCATTTTTTTATTAGTATTTTAATATTTTTTTTTTGTTAATTTGAGGTGGGTTTTTGATTTAATTTGGTGGGTAAATAACAATATTCACTTTTTTTTTTCATGAATAATTTAAAAAGTTAATTCCTTTTTTTGTTTTTGTTTTTTGTTTTTAATAAATGTGATTGAATTTTAATGATGGGACTTTCTAGGATTTTTTTGGTTTTATTGTTAAATAAAGAATAATTAGAGTGAGAGAAGTTGCTACTTAAATGATTGATTTTTCATTGAAAAAATTGTTTAGAGAGAGAAATTAATAAGCTAATTATTCTAGAGAGAGAAGTGAGGGTGATTGGAGGGTGTGTTGGTCTACTCTTTAAGGTAATATAAAATAAAATAAAATCATTTTATATTTATTATATTTTGTTTTATTTAATATTTTTAAACACTTGTTGTCTAAATTAGATTTGTGGGTTTTTGATTTGTGGTTGTAATTGTGATTGTTGATCATCTAACACTGTTTTTAGTTTATGATTAATTGTTAGTTCTTTTATTGAATCACAAAAAGCTTGTCAGAGACGGTTTCTCGTTAAGTTATTGAATTGTATAATCTTAAATTGTATAAATGTTGTGTTTGGGGAATTCATTTCATTTTGATGTGTAATTCAGTATTGGATGTATTAAATTCTGAAATTTTGATATGACTTTGCATTTTATTTCATTTGATGTGAGAATTTTGGTTTGTTTTGATTTGCTTGTTGGTTTATCTATTGGGTCCTGCTTAAGACCGTCTTAATTTAAGACCTTTCACAATGTCGGGAGTAAGACGGTTTTAAACAAGAATTGGTGATCTATTGGGCATTTGTTGCTCATTTTTTTAATAAACCAGTGATGCAAAAGTTTTGCTCTTTATGTTTAATAGTAGGGTTTTGACTCTTCAAGGTCTGAATTAGGATATTTTTTGATGAAGAAATCTAGTATAGTCACTTTTTAATCTTTGTTTATTGCATCACTATTCTTCATTCGGTTCTGATTTTACTGTTGTAATAAATTTTGTGAAGAATCCTGTAGTCTATTCTTCCTAGAATTAGTTGGAGACCCGTTTTAAGTTTTATGACTGATATTGCCGTCTTAAACAAGAATTATTTAGTTGGAAATGTGATCCTTGTTAGATTGAGTGGTTCTTGAGTGATGTAATCTTACTGACACCGTATTTACCGTTTGCCAAATTTTATTTAGAGCTGGATTTGAAATTTTAAATGTTGAGATATGGACTTGACGTATTCAAATTTCGTTCCATTTGTAGTCTGTAATTTTGTAAATTTTCCTTTTTAGTGTTCATATATTCTTATCAGCTGCATGTAGTAGAAAAGGCAGTAAATCATCTGTATATGCCATTCATGATGTTCGGTAGTCACCAATTACTATATCGCCTATTTTTGATGCTAATAATTACGGAATTGGATTGTTGAGATTCATGAACCTGTGCCCTGAATCCTGATGCATAAATGTAGTGGCTTTAATGTTTTATCACGACTTAAATTTATTCCCTGACATGTTCTTATGATTTGTTTTTCCTTGGTGAGCTAATTTCAGCTGTTGTATTAAGTTATTTTGGCTCATGAACAATTGCTGTTAATATTCTCTTAACGGAATCTTTGTCAGTGACTAAAGGTTATGTAATGGATTGACAGGAATGGGAACAAAAGTGCAGATTGAAAACTACTTGTCTGGACATCACTCGACTAGGGACCTTAGTCGTGAATACGATTGTTACAATGATGTCAACTTGCCCAATGGCCAGTTTTATTATGGTTTTCTGCAAGGAACGATTGCAGATTCAGATTCACACACTGGATTTGACAAGGAAGTTGTGAAGCAGACGATGCTTAAGCATGAAGCCATATTCAAGGAACAGGTATACTCTCACTATAGTTTCAAATATCAGCGTGCATTTTATTCGATAGCAATATCTTGCTGTAATGCTGTCTGGGTAAAATAATTTTGGCGAGTTGGATTGGGGAAACAAGGGAATGTCGATTATGTGAGCATGTCCCTTATCTAGCTTGGTACCATTGGAAAATTTGCGAACAAATAATAAAATGCTCACCAAATTTTGTGTGCGTTTCATTTTATTGTAAAGAAGCCTATGCTTATATATGATTATATCCGACCCTTCTTACCCCCACCGTTTGCAGGATTGTGGGAGCCTTGCTGCATGGTGTAAATTGGTTGTGCAAAGATATTCCCATTTTTGAACTAAATTTTTTATTGGTATCCAGGTCTATGAACTGCACCGACTATACAGAGTGCAAAGAGACCTGATGGACGAGGTTAGGAGGAAAGAGACATTGAAACGGCGTATACCCTATGAGGAATCATCCTCTTCGAGCCCTCTACCGTTGCATTTGCAATCCGAAGACGCACAAAGATGTAATGGTTCAAGTTTTCCATCTACAAGTCTAATTTCTGGCAGGCCTCTTATGTCAGGCCCAGATAATTACCAATCATCTCCAAATTCCGCAAAAGGAAAGAGCATACAAGCTGGCCCTAGCGCATTCCGTAGTTTCCATAACCCAAAAAACTCAGAGGTCTCAGAGTCCCAACCCACAAAATTGCGGAAAGGAATTTTTGACCTGGAGCTTCCAGCTGATGAGTATATTGACACAGATGAAGTGGACCAATTTGGGAGGGCTAAAGATTTTGTTAATTTAAGTCTCTCCCCAGATGAAAGCAGAAAACCGACATCTTTAGGTGACTTGAATGAGCCTTTGAATGCTGAAGGATTTGCTGCATTCTCATCAGCTGAATTCTTACGCCGTAATGGCAGTCACACTGATACTCTCAATAGGAATTTTCCTGAAAGATCTATTATTTCATCTAATAAGGATATTCCGCCGTACTCCATGAATGGCAGCTTGAATGGGTCTCTGAATAATTTACCGGATAGTGGAAGAAATGCTCAAAACTGGTTTCAAATGCTTCAATCAGGTAAAATAAACTTAATTATATCCATTTCTATTAGGAGCCTATTCTTTAGTATTTTATTTTTGTGCCAATACCAAGAAGTTCAGGCAGTTTACCCTGATGAGTAGAATACTGATCAACTAAACGTTTTCGAGCTGATTCTGGAAGTCTTGCCATTAAATATCCTCTGTTAAAATCATGGAGTTTATATCTGGTAGCAAGGTTGGTCAGACTGGGCTTAGGTACGAGTCATTTCAGGTTTGTGTAGTTTTGTGAGTCGTGTCATTTCAGCCTCTCAGGTTGTGATTATTGAGATTTTTGTCCAATTATTCGTTTTGAGTCAATTCACATAGTATTGTTTTGAATCTGTCCATGTCCATAAGTCTAACATGGATTGTACCTTTTAGTTCTGAGTCGGGTCAGTTTAGTCAGGTCTAATGTTCATCTATCATCTGTTCCAGAACAATATAAAGACAGTGTGAAACCCATCAGTCAAGGACTCCTTCCACAAAAGGCTCCGATGCCTTATCAGCCAGTGCCTATTCCATGGGATCAATCTGCAACATCTTGGGGAAAACCCGACATTTTGGGTCAAAATCCCACATCAATCCAGCCAAGCCCATTTCTTCACGGGGTTAACCAAAGCAATGACTTGCTTGGTTACAAGTGGAACCCAAATAACAGTCCTGGAGTTAAAGCAGCTTTTGTCAGTGAACCGCCTGTAAGAAACGGGCTTCACCAAGGTTCATCGGCCACTGCCGGTGTTGATATCAAGGAAATGAACTTGAACGTGGCACTTCCAAATGGCAAGTCAGACAGTTATATTAACCCACAAGGACAGAAAAGTTGCAAGCTGGAGGACCCTTATGCTGTCTTGCCGTGGCTTAGAGGAAAGGGTGCGGGTAACGGGTCTGAACTTTCCAGGAATGGACTTGATAACGGGACTGGACATTCAAGGAATGGATTTGGTAACCCGGAAAGCAGCTTGAAAATTTTAGGGGTCTCTATATTTGACAACCGTCCCATGCCAAAGGAGGAAAATCACATTGCAGCTGTGAACCCTCCTGATATTCCTCGAGGATCAGGGATCTCTATATTTCATAATCATCCCATGCCGAAGGAGGAAAATCACATCGCAGCTGTGAACCCTCCTGATATTCCTCGAGGATCAGGGATCTCTATATTTGATAATCATCCCATGCCGAAGGAGGAAAATCACATCGCAGCTGTGAACCCTCCTGATATTCATCGAGGATCAGGGTATGAGGAGATTGAAGTCGGTGGAAGTAGGAAAAGAAAAGGGCTATTCGATATGAATATTCCTTGTGAAGCTAGTGATTCTGAACTGGACAAGATGTCGGTCGATGAAGCTGTGGGTTCAGATCCGAAAAAGAATTTTAGAAATCAGTTTGACCTCAATTCGTGCATAACCGAGGAGGAAACATGTGGATCCTCTCTTCTGTATAACAGCTCAAGTGTAAAGGTGGGCACTGGTATTGATCTAGAAGCCCTGGTAAATCTTGAAAAGGAAGATAACTTTCTTCCTGCGGAAGATTCCTTAATAAACGAGACTGGTGACAGTGATTCTGAGCTGGCCAAGTCAGCGGCTTCAGCCATTGTTGCCATGTCATCAATGGAGGGCACAAGTTGCCTTCTCGTAGAAGCCGAAGGAGATGATGATCCCTTGCATTGGTTTGTGAGTATAGCTTGTTCAAGTCTCGAAATGGTCGAAGATGATGCATTACCTGAAGGTCTGGATGATTTTGAGTACATAATCTTGAGACAGAAAGAGTGTACCCCTGAGGAGTACTTACCCAAACCAAGCACTCCGGATTTCCCGATTATCGAGAATGGTACTTGTGTGTTAACAAATACGAGAACACGCAAAGGACAGGCTCGGAGGGGAAGGCAGAGACGGGATTTCCAGAGGGACATCCTACCTGGCCTTACCACACTTTCAAGGCATGAAGTGACCGAAGACCTTCAGACTTTTGGTGGGCTGTTGAGGGAGACGGGTTATTCTTGGCAATCAGTGTCCAACAGAAGGAACGTGGCCCGAAGTGGGCGTGGCCGTGGAAGACCACGATCAGTAGTGGCGGAGCCACCTGTTGCGATGAATACTGTATGTGCCCTTCCATTGAGGCAGAAACAAGAGGTACATATTAATAATGTGGAAATAAGTGTCGAGGATAGAAGCCTGAGAGGATGGGGGAAAACCACTAGACGCCCCCGAAGACAAAGGTGCCCTGCAGGTAATCCTGAACTTCTGGTGCCCTTAACCTGATAATTTAGTGACAAGTTTTGCATTACGAATTCCGGAAGTGAAGAATTATAAGAGGATAAAGTAACTGATCTCTTTCCCCCTCCATATGTTCCTCATCTTTTACATTTCTTAGCCAAAAGGGGATTGATTTGCCTTTGTACATGATTCTCCACCCGAATAATTGGACGGTCGAGTACATACATTTGTACAGCCAGATTAATGTAAGATTTGTGGCATTTCAATGCAATTGTAGACGCAATTTTTATTTTATGTCATTTATAAACAGTCTCTTTGTACATCCGGCCCTTGTTACTCCGCACTTTTTTGGAGTATTTGAGGCACTGGTTTTAATCCGTGTCAAGTTACCAACACGCGCTTGCACAAAAAAATCCAGCCGATCAGCAAAAGTCATGTAAACGTAAACCGTGTGGATGGACGGAGAAAGAATACAATGTAATCAATGCTTGTACTCTATTGTTTATAATAAAACCGTTTCATACAAGAATTTACAAAATGTCGATTACACTGCTACCTTCTAGGTAAAATCTAATAAACCCTTAAGATTAGGTACAAGCTTGAATGTCATGAAGACGATATAAATGGGAAACTGAGGGCACTACTCGACGCCCACCTTCTTCTTTAACATCGCAATGAAAGCATCTCTTTCATCAGGTGCCATTCCTGCTGTTGAGCAATCCCCTACTCCCCATTCCGCCCCTCTCAGGCAGTACTTGTCCATAATTTCCTGCTTGTTCCTGTCATTAATAACATTACTAATTTATCAAAACGACTACTTCGGAATATACTTTTTAAAAACTCGCAAGTAGGTACTGTATTCTATATTGAGATGAAACATCGGTCAGGGTAGTTATCAATTGATCACCAAAGTTAAACGAGGACAATAAATATGAAACGGGGAAGTACTTCTCTCTGTTAAGTTTAGAGCGCTCAAGTAGCTCTTTGATGATAGGAGATGATTTGATTCTCTCATCATTATCAGTATACTTCTTTTGGTAATCGTCTGCAGGAATTACAATGACCAAAGTTAATTTAGAACGGAGGGAGTAACAAATTGATTAATCAAAGGTAAATAAATGATTAGAACGGAGGGAGTAAGATGGTAGTTAAAATTACCATTGTAACGATTAAGGAAATTAACAGTAGGTAGTTTAGGACCAGGAACTGATTCTATCCCAGGAAACCCTGACAGAAACCCTGCTTGTGCTGCACATTTTACGGTCGACAAGAATCATCATTTGAAACCGTCAGATGACAATATCGGGTAAATACTGAATACCGAATACCGTGACATTAAGACAGCTTACCTGGGTTAGACCAGAAGATTACTGAAGAAACAGCTAAAGGTACACAAAAATTCTGCAAAATTTTCAGAGGCAGTTTAGCAGAAGATGAAGAATGTTTTTCGACACGATTAGCATTTATTTGTTGATAATTATGATTAGAGATACAAATCTTAGATGGGAATTTCTTAGTATTGTGAAAAGTTGGATTTTGTGGAGAAGGGCCCAAGAAGCAAGATTGTAGTGATGAAGCCATTGGTGCCCAAATCCTTCCCTTTTGCCTTTGTGTTGCCCTCTTTAATTCATGGTATAGGATAAGGAGGGCAATCTAATACATGGCTGATATTAGTTTTGGGTTGTGAGTTGTGACCTTTTGCCATGAGATTATTTTGTTATTCAGAGTTCACTAATTTGTAGTACTCTCTCCGTCTCAATCATTTGTTTACCTTTGATTAAATGGAAGGAGTACATGAAGGTACTTTAGGTTAGGTGGACTCGAGATTCAGTAATATGATGTACAACTCGATAGCTTCGGCCACAACTAAACTAAATAGCGTCGCATAATTATGAGATTCTTGCATAGAGAATGCTACTCATGATTTGGGCTCAAAACCCGAAAAAGAAAATATTTTTCTGCCATACATACCCTGATGCCCGTGTAGATGTGAGCTATCTAAGCTGATAAAGTTACTGAGGAGTAGAACTGTAGAAGTACTCAGTATCCTAAGTTGAAACCCGTCGACATCAAAACTGGACACATTAATCAATTCATCAAAGGCTCAAAAGCCAGCAAAAACATTGGTCGAAGCGTCATTTACAGTTCCAACAGTTTGTAAGTTCAACAAGTTAGGCTATAACAACCTAGAGCTGTTGACATAGCCAACCACCTGGTTTAACCTTCCATCATGGCTTTGGCAGCATCTATAAGTGCATCTCTAAAACTAGCTGGCGCACGACCTAGCACTGTATACCCTTCTTTGTCTTCAACATCCACATCAGCTCCATGTCGTATCAAAAGAAACGCCACCTGTCAACGCTTGTATTAATTAATAAAAAAACTACAGGCTTTAGTGTCTAACTCTGTATATTGTTTTGCAACATTAACTGCTAATATCCATCGAGGATTCGAGGCAACAATAGAAGAGACCCGGGGGTGCTGGCTTTACGATGATCACAGGAGTTGTGGAGAACTACGAAGGATTTCGCTTGAGAATTTAAGGTTCTAAGTTAAAAACTACTCTCGAGGCCTACAAATCTCACCTCATCCAACAATATAATCGTCTTACAATATTGATTAGGACAATTCATCATGATCACTGGAGCTATATGTATCGCTTAAGACTTAAACTCCTTTGTGGCCTTTATCCTTACATTTGAACAAGGTAGACCATGAATCGATGAACCGGTATGAATATAAAACAAAAGGGCGTCACCATTTATAATTACCTCTTTATTCTCACATATGACTGCATTCATAAGAGGAGTTTGATCACTTCTATCAAGGGCATCAATTTCAGCTCCCTCCTCAACGAGCAGCTCACATAATTCCGCATTACCGGTGCTAGCTGCTCGATGTAATGGTGTGCACCCAACCTGAAACCAAAAGTTGAAAATTAAGTAAAAGTAAGTGATGCTTGGTCCTTGATGCTTCCATAATATCCGAAGTCACTCATGAACCTTGTCCTTGGCATTGATCTTTGCACCATGGGAAAGCAACATTTCAGCAATTTTCACCCATCCTTTGCTAGCAGCATAATGAAGCGGAGTTCGTCCACCATCATTTTTCATGTTCACATCAGCTCCTGTTAAAAAATGTAAGTAGTACTGTAAATAAATTAGTAATTCACCAATGTTATTCAGCTTGGCTGCAAGTGCTGAACACATGATGGTGGTGGAGTGTTAGATTATTTAGCGACATGACACACTGTCAACTGTCAAGCACGGCTTTTTTGTGAAATGTGAAAAAGTTCCATACTTTGGACTCACAAGTCAAGTGTTGTGTCATGGAGAGCGGACGCAGTACACACCACACAACCAAAGTGAAGTATTTCACTCTGCAAAAGACTTGAGGCTATCTATCTAGCGATCTTTGCAAAAGACTACTATAGACCAAGAAGTTGTAATAATAAATAAGATACCCTTTTGAAGGATACACTAGGACTCCTTCAAACTTACAGAATATTAGAATAACATGCCGGCATTTAGTGCCTTGACATCTACTCAGTTCTGAAAACTGTTCTACACACGAGCAGGTCAAAATACACAATTTTATAATGGAAAGCAGAAATTGAGAAGTCGCTTTATGGTAATGAAAAACATAACATAAACCACACTTGTCACTTTGCAGGATATGATTTTTCACATCCACTAATCCATTTAAATAAAAAATCCTAGGCAGGACTACCTCAAAATAAGTTGGCCAAACTATCGCCAAACTAAGCTACAAATGACTATACACACTACTACACGTCTACACTAGTATCAACTTTTTATCGTTTAGGGGTCAGTTTACTACAAGTCTACAACTTTGTAAATAGAATCACAACCCTTTAAGTCTAATACTGTTAGCGACGTAGCGTCCTAATGCCACGCCCATCTTCTTTTGGACTGAAACTACCAAAAACTGAATTGAACTTATAGCACCTTACCTGACCTGAACTAAAGAGGCAAAATGAACTCAACTGACCTTAACAGCACTTCAATTATAGGATGTAACCTGACCTGAACCGAAATTAAGTCCAAATTATCATGGCCTAACAAGGCTCCCATCGAAGCATATACCTTTCAGGAATTCTCTATGAGCTTATATAATAAAAAGGATGCTCTTATCTACCCATAAACTTAGCAAAGTGGCTAACCATTTTAGAAGACTGATTTTACTCGAATTTAAGTAGTATTGGTATAAGGATAACATGACATTCACTTGATTCCATCTCTTTAGGCCCCATCTCTTTAGGTCTTCTATATTCTAAACATAAGTATACTGCTAGAGTATAAAGTCGAATGCTTCAAAATCCAAAGTCCAAATTCGCAAATCCTACAAATTAGGCTAATTATCTCTTAGAAGATGGCAATGCTTTCCAATCACATTGCATGTATTCTATGCCATAGACAACAACCAGACATTCAATCATTCTAATAACCAATGTCCTAACCTAAACTCATTGCTCAATTCTGTACTAACTACAAGGTCAAGAGGCAGAGTGACGGGTGCTGGCAAGGACTGTCGCCCCCATAAGCATTAACTTGTGAATTTTAAAAATTCTCGATATTTCCCAAGTTAATCATCACATACTAATTCGCCCCCAAACTTCGAATCCTGTCTAACATTCAAGCTGATTCCATCACTGATTACAACAATGCTAACATCAGAATTCCAGAAAACCCAAAGCTTTATACACAACATATTGAAACAGGGGATTAGGGTTTATCACAACAGTTCAGACCAGAATTCGAAACCGAAAATCAAAACACAAAACAATTACTAACCATTAATAAGCAAAGATTGAATAACATCAAGATTGCCAATACTAGCAGCCGAATGAAGTGGGGCCCAACCCTCTTCATCCTTACTATTAATCATCATCTTCCCTGCTAAACCATCAACTTCTGCTAATTTCTTCACCACCTAAAAATACCCAACACAAAATTCAAAACCCTAAATCAAAATTCAACACCAAACCCAGAAAACAACTGAATCAAAAGAATGAAATTTAGGGAAAAATACCTGAGGATGAGATGAAGAAACAGCAACATGAAGAAGAGAACGACCATCTTCGTTGCGTAGAGAGACAAAGTTAGAGACTTTCGATGAAGGAAGAGAATCGAAGAGTGAAGTATCACCAGATTCAGCAGCTTTGAAGAGTTCTTCTTCTTTGATTTCTACTTCTGTATCTGTTTCCATCTCCATTGTTGTGTGTGTTTGATTTTTTTCGAGCTTCGATGGAGAAGGAGAGTTGAAGAGTGGAAATACGGTGCATAATCGGAAAGCTGACCTGATCTAATAAGGCTAAAGTTCGGATTAAAAGCGGACTTGAAAACATGACTTGAAATATGAGGTGACCAAGTATGACCCAGACCATTATCGACTTGCTCGATTTGTGATCAATACCCTATTTGAAATAATTTAAAATTAATCTGAAATGATTAGTTTCGTGAAAGTCTGTTCTTTTTGGCTATATTTAAATTTAATTAAAAGTTGAATGGTTTCTAACACTTCTTAATAATTAAGTAATTTTAGAAAATAATCTGTGTAAATCAAATTAATTTTAGCACATGGATATAATACACATTTAGGACTTCTCGAACTTTTGAATCTCTTTTCAAAATTGGTGTAAACATAATGTATGTTGAGTAAAGTAAAGCTTATTAAAAAAGTATCGATTCACATGACTTGTTTCAGGAAGGAAACACGCTACCCCATAACATGTTTCATTCAAAACACACACCAAAATGAAACATGCCACGAAGAATGGGGTGTCTCCTCTTGATAAATCACCACTCGAAGTGACGAGCTTCATCTAAACCCATTTTGCTGTCTCGAAATGACTTTTTATTTTAAAATTTACAAAATATTGCTAGTTTAGAAATGTAGGATATTGTCCCAGGTTCACCGGATCTTTCGATTCATATCCAAAGTCCAAACAAATCAATAAATGACTTTTTATTTTATTTTAATTTTTTTTCCGTTTAAACTCCCATTTTAAAAATTTACAAAATATTGCTAGTTTAGAAATGTAGGATATTGTCCCAGGTTCACCGGATCTTTCGATTCATATCCAAAGTCCAAACAAATCAATAAATTTTAAAATCGGTAAACCGATTTAATAAACTGGACAACTCATAAACCGTTCTAATTTTAAAATAGTAAACGCGGTCAGAATTCGGTAAACAAACCGGGACCAACAAAAAACAGATCAAAAGTTCGTTGTATTTTGTTCAAGAAAAGAGAGAAAATTAGGGAGGAAAGATCTGTTTTTTCATAATTGTTCCTTCCTTTCTCTTCATTTCTCTCTACATTCTACATAATCTGTTCTTCGTAAGATTTCTTTCTTCATTTAAATCATGTTTTCTTATCATTATTTCTTGCAATTTATTGATTTTGTTTGTTGATTGCATTCATAGTTTAATCTATTTTTTTGGGTTTGAATGTTGATATTAACCTTTGATTTTGTTCTGGGTTTGATTGAATTCGCGTATATTTTAATGGGTTTGGTTTAATTTTCTGGGATTGTTTTGTTATTGTTGGTACATAATTGTGATATTAATGATGTGATTTTTAGTGTGATGTTGTTCGCTATCTGTTTTTCCTGTAAATCGCTGAAAAAAGTTTGATTCTTTGTTGTTGGATTGCGGATTAGATTTGTGTAAGACGGTTTTATGCGATTATAGAAGGAGTTTTATAGCATGGAATGTGCTTCAGGATTCACATCTAGCTTGATGTAGTTTGCTGTCCGTTTCCTTGTAAATTGTTCTAAAAAGTTTGAGTCTTTGCTGTTGGATCACGAATTAGTTTTGTGTAAGACGGACAAGACATTATCGCTTTTATAGAATGGGTTTTATTGCATGAAATGTGACTGTTGTATTCCTATAACTGTCTCATATGAGTTTTTGTCATCAGAATTCGATTGCTCTTGTCATATTTAGTTTATAATGAGGCGCAAGGGCCCGTACAATATACAAACAATGGGGAGGGAGGATTTGTAATTGGAAGCTGATGTAGCTTTTCAGAAAAGTTAATGGCATATAGTATTGGTGTAGTTGTGAATGTTGAAGTTTGATGTTATTACATTTTGAGAAACATGCGATTTATTGGATCATGGAGTCATGGACCTGCTGTTAGAAAACCAATAGCGGAATCTTTGATTATTTTATACGGTGTAGCGATTAAGCCGATTAGATCTATAGGGCCAGTGGAATTTGTTGATTGTTTGTGATTCGGTTATTCTTGTAGCTCACTTCGTGTTCATTTTCTATTAGCATTTGCATCTGGGCATAAAAATGATTATCGACATTGTTATATAAATAACATAACAAGATTTAACACCTGGCCATTGAGCAATCTAGCAAGAGATGTTTGGTTTTGTAGTGATGTGGTCTAAAGGATATGGAAACTTACAATCAGATAATCTTGACTATTTAATGGATAAATAAAAAGAGTTACTTTGACATGAGTGAGGGATCGATATGACGTGGGTTTAGTTTTTGCATTGAATCTTTATATATAATAATGTTTGGAGTAAGTATTTGATGTACTAATATTACCAACTTTTCAATGACTAGAATGTGGAGTTTTCCAAATAGTATATCAAATCTTCGGCTCAGGAAAGTCTCAACCGAGCCAAATTTGTGCTGCAATGATTTATCTGATGATGATGCTACATCGAGTTCCAGCAGAGAGGAAGGGTTAGAATGTCCTATTTGCTGGGAATCCTTTAATATTGTTGAGAATGTGCCATATGTATTATGGTGTGGCCACTCCCTATGCCAAAATTGTGTTCTAGCGCTTCAATGGGCTGTACTGAAACTTCCTGCTCAGAAGATTAAGCTCCCATTTTTTGTCTCCTGCCCGTGGTGCAATTTGTTATCACTTCGTTTGGTCTATCGAGGGCATCTTAAGTTTCCCCGGAAGAACTACTTCATTCTTTGGATGGTTGAGAGCTTGAATGGAGAGCGATCTAAGTCTTCATTTTCAGTGCGGGGTGATACTCATATTAGTCAACCAGTTTTCTCTCCAAGAATTTGCTCACTGACTAGGGATTCTGCTAGCAACTACAGCCCAAGGTCGACTCGCCTTACTCATTCTCAAGGGAGGGTATTATCCAACGATGATGGTCCTCGTGGCAATGGGTATGCTAATGTGGATCGGTCTCAATTCTCACTTCACAAATCTCTTGACTACTTCATTCACGTTGCAGCTAAGTTCCCATTGGTTATCATTTTCTTGGTCATTATATTCCTTGTAGTACCTGGAAGTTTCACCATTTTGGTGCTGTATTTTCTGATCAGCGTACTATTAGCTCTTCCGTCATTCCTTATATTGTATTTTTCATATCCTACACTGGAGTGGTTGTTAAGAGAAATTTCCAGCTGAGGTTTGGTTTGCTACATTGATATTAATGTTTTAGTGATAAGTAAGTCGGTTTCAGTGTGATAGTTCTCTTAAATCAAGCTTTTCAGCTTTGATTGTTTTTATTTTTTCATTCTTTGGTTTATTAAGGTTCTGAGATGGGCCGAGACATTTGATAATCCTATATTTGTATTTGTTTTGTAAATTATTTATGCATTAATTTTTCAACAAATAAATGCTGTACTGATTCTTCCGAGCCTACAGGCTCTTGGTGATTTGCTTGTTTCAAAGTTTTGTGGTTTAGGCGTTGCAGGTAAATGGTCTGGTCTAGTTATTTGATACTTCATCCATTCCAATAGATTATTTACACTTTTCAAAATACGAGAATAGGAATTTGAAAAGCATAAACAACCTATAGTAATCAACTGTTCTATGATTTGGCTTAGCAAGCTGAAGCCTGAAGGAATACCAGGATGTTCTTCAAAAAACATCAGTTAATTAACCATAGTTAAGCAGATCGACACGCCGGGGATTGTCACATTCAGGACTCGTCATTTCTGCTGATGTCCGACAATCTAGGCTTACATGTGGGTTCTGTAGAAATGAAAGAGCTGGAATGGCATTAAGATTACTTCCAGAATCCTGTCATACTGTCTACTGTCCTGGCTACCAATCTTCGATATTCTTCAAACAAATACATCTTCGTTTGGTTGTTTTTTCTGTTTTTGAAAAATGATTGTCTCTCACTATCTTGAGCTTCGTGTTTAAATTTACCTTCTTGAATTTTACCAATCATGGGCTTGTCTACTTACAGTGGTTTATCAGTTTACCAGAGAGTACTTAATTACTTATTGAAGGAAGGTATGTGAGGTTATCTTTTCTCTTTTTCTAGCTTATTATTTGTTACTGTAACAAGATGATCCTGAAACTGATGCTAAAAGGGCCAATAATATCACCAGTTGTAAGTTGTTATTCAGATAAATGAAGTTTTAGATGCTGTTTTTAACCTTTTCTGTAAATAATTTTATATGCCTCGGTTTATCAATGCATGCAAGATGAAATAAGTCAATAACTCATACACTAAAAACTGTCAACAGATGTAATATGTGTACATATTGTACATCATAATATGTGGACTGTATAATGTATAATGTGTCTGAAATTTTGTTTTTTACAATACATTCATTATGAGTTTCCCCTTAACTTTCTTTTCGGGACCTCATCTTTGACGAGATATAAAGAATATAGTCTGATCTTCTTTTTTGTGGTGAATCTTGTGATGATGAATTGTAAGGTTGGAAAGAAAGGAACATTGACAGCGTCTTTAACTTGCTGGAATGGACCCCGATTTGTCCTCACAGACAAAGGCACATTGGAGGAAGAGGAGGTTCTCCTGTTGCTCGGTACCTGCTAGCCTTCTCCCTCACCTTCATTTCTTCATTTCTCTGTTTGCCCTTTGCCTGTGCCCTTGCTCCGTCAGCAATTTGCTTGATTCGTTCCATCTCTAGTTGGTAATTATGCATAGCTTTAACCCTCTTTTTCTCTGGATCTCTCTGCGATTCTTGTAAGCATATCTTTGTTAATATAGCTTTCCATATTTTTTCACAAGGGGAGTAGTAGTTAAATTTAACTCGAACCTCTGTCATCTCCAGTTTGCGCCTAGCTTTCTTCTTCTTCTTGTCCTCCCATTCTAGAATGGTCGCATTTAGTTTCTCGTACCTATGCATATTATTATTATCATTAGACTCTTTCTAATGCAACGATTTCATGCTCTTAAGTCTTAACATGTATGTGGATATTCTCATATTCTTGAAGTTTGTCGGATACCTTTGTTTAATTTTATCCATCTCTTCTCTTTCCCAAGCATCTGCATCATATTCCTGATCTCTGGGTTTTTGTGCCCTTTTTGGCGGAACTTCTGGATATATCTTAAGTGGTGGGACCGCTGGTGGTGGTGGAATAGGGGGTGGGAAAATGGGTTGTAGGGCCGGACGTTTAGGTGATCTCATTCTTCTAGTTTCTTCCATACTTTCCTCATTGAAAGACGGTGTCTTTCTCACAGTTGGTGTTTTTCTAAAGGACGGAATGGAAAAGGGTTTCTTTTTTTGTACATCTTCCGATTCAATTTCGCCAAAAGATGGATTCTTTTTTATAGATGGTGTCCTGAAGGAGGGCGTGGAGGTGGTTCTCATTCTTTCGACTTCTTTCCACTCTTCTTCACCAAAAAGCGGGGTTCCATACGTTGAAGAAGGTTT
The DNA here is from genome assembly GCA_009801015.1 of Silene noctiflora. Classification (NCBI taxonomy): domain Eukaryota; kingdom Viridiplantae; phylum Streptophyta; class Magnoliopsida; order Caryophyllales; family Caryophyllaceae; genus Silene; species Silene noctiflora. The sequence continues at coordinate 132,147 of VHZZ01000837.1, forward strand.
GCCAGGATCTTCAGCCAACTCGTCTGCAAAGGTTGGTCTTTTCCTTGGTGTGGTTGGAGCTCTTTTGATAGATGGTACTGGATGGATAGTTCTCTCTGGAACCATCCTAGTCGCCTCATGATCATTTTCATCTGAAATAATAGCACAAACAGATTCTATCATTCTGTGATTAGGCTCAGGGATCAAGAAATAAACTAGGAAAGACTAAGAAATGCATGTAGTGTAAGGGAACAACATTTGGCCCGACTTGTCGGCACAATGATCACTTCTAACCTTTACCTGCATAGATTTTTGGCGACTCTTCAGGTTCGGCAGAAAACGCAGAGCTTATTAATCCACTTATGATTCTTGGGAGCGAGGCTCTTCGCTCTGGCTCTGGTTTTCTTTGATCCACAGCATATGAATCAAGCTCGGCAACTGCAAAAGCAGCAGCTGCTACTGCAGCTGCGTACTCGGCTTCTTCTATGGAATGGGTGAAACTCATCTGGCGCGACATCTGTCTCTTTAACCAATTCTGAGGTTTCCTTTCTGTACGCATTTACAGAATTACAGTACATTATATCATTAGTTAAGCTGCCACTTTTAAGTTAAAACGTTAGCATTCTGAAATTTGCAGAAAAAGAAAAGAAAATAAACTCGAGCGTCAATAACCTCCTCTGAAGGATGGAGTCCTTCCCTCTCGAAAGCTGCCAATTTCCTCTTGTCTAAATTTCGATCTGACAAAAGCACCCATCGTTAGTCAATAGTCATCATCATATCCTAAACCAGAATTTTGATCGAAATTTACCTTACTTGTTTGAGCAGATCTTCCATCAATCAAAAGACGGAGCCGTTTCTGAACAACATGATGTATACTGTGAAATTTATAGGTGAAACTTTGATGATGTTAAGGTTAACAAAAGGAAATACAGCGGGTGTAGGGCAAGCAAACGGAGAATATTCTTTGCTGCAGAAAGTCCTTTTTTCATTGATCTGCAGGAAAAGAAAACAGAAAGATTGTCTTGCAGGAAAGTAGGTTTCCTTTCTGTTGATGCTTTCTATATGCTGAATCTCTTTCACCACACCTTCCATCTTCGAGATTCTGTGTCGTTTGTATCATTTACGAGTTGGTCACCAAACATGTATATGCTGAATATGTCTAGATTTCAGGCAGGGATTCCGACTTAATACTCAACTTTACGATCTGAAACTGGAAGATTAACAAAGATGAAAAATAATCAATGGAATCCTTCCATCTCTATTCGATGCTTTGTCTTGTTATTCACAACCAGTTCTCATAACTGTTACTCCGTATATATAATTTGAATCTCAACATAAAACCGATTATAACAATTAATCAATTATTCTATCGATAACAAAAAAAATCACACCATCCCAGTTTTCACCGTGTCGACCACAAGAATCGGAGTGTATGCTTCTTTTATACGATTGAATTCGACTATTACGGGTTTTCCAACTACAATTCAAGCTTCCACTAATTACCCTAATAGTTCTTATGCACGAAAAAACCCTAAATTTAAATACTTCAACCATTCAAAGAAATGACATTTACAGTCCGCTTAATGAACACCTTAACTACCTTAAATACTCCCTTAAACCAATCATTTGTGACGAGTATTTTAATTAAAGGTAAATAACTGGGGCAAACTGCAAACATGAAGGGCATATCAAAACAATACAATAAAAAACTACTCCCTTCGTGGCACCGTCCCAATCATTTGTTTATGTCATTAAAACTACTCCCTTCGTGGCACCGTCATTTGTTTATGTCATTAAAAGACTGAAAAAAAAACATGCTCTCGTTGAGAGTCGAACTCAAGACCTCCCGCTTACTAAACGGGTGCTCTAACCAACTGAGCTACGAGAGCTGTGTGTTTAATAGCGAATTAGTTTAGTACACATAGTTTACCAGTAGAGGCCAAGAACAAGTAGATACAAAAATCGTCGAAGTTGGGGGCTTGCATACGGTACTGTGTGATTCGTACTTGTGCAAATCTCCTATAAAACAATTTTACAACAAAAATAAAATAAAATTTTCTACAAACGACCGCGATGCAGTTCTCATGAAATACGATAGTCCGAGGACGTTTTTTAATAGTGTTTGATTTGATGATAAAACTAGTACTCCGTATTAAATTTGTTATAACTTATACACAAGAATTTGTTGAAGTCGCGGTATTTGTTGTAGAGAACTTTGTCCGATCATAACATGACTAATGCACCGGATCCATTCAAAAGTTCGTATTTTGATCAGTCACCACATTTATAGTGTTAAGGAAAAATCGTCACAGGTGACCAACTACCGAGAACAAATCTTAAAACTTTGGTGCCACCATCAACCATGGCATCAAGAGAGACGAAATCATCAACTTTTTAATTAGCTAAAAATAAGTAATGTAATTTCTTCATCTACACGATTAAATTCAATGACATGACGGAATAATCTTAAGAAACATATTTCTACATCGATAAAGAATAGGGGTGTATGTCGCTTAGACCAAGAACTCGGTGTCTGAGACTTCGAGGACCTTGTGGAGACCAATTGGGTTAACACCTTGTCTAAAAGCATTGCCTTCAATATACCTGCATATACACAACACCGAACAGCCAATAGACATAAGATTGGATTGTTTTATATCCTACACCTTTAAATGTCAAGAGTTCGCGGACTTACATTTCCTTCAAAAATGGATGCTTATAGAATGCATCAGGAATACGTCCGCTGAATTGATTGTGATCCAAATACCTGCCATTTAAAAGAACAGAATTAAACGGGGGAGAGGGACACATTATCACAACTAAAATTGAAAGGAATCACCACGAGAAATTTTAAAGGTCGAAATATGTTGCTTTTCACATTTGTTGCTACATGAGAACTGCAGTTCTCGGAGAAAACCCAAATCAAGGATTTCGGATTTTTCTTACATTAGGTTTACACCAGTATAAGAATACGAGTATTTATTCCACTGTTAGAACGACACAATTATCATATATCTCCATCAATTATTCTCGAGAAAATCCTGTAATCATGCTCCAGTTTAGGTAGAAGACAGAAGGATGGATACTCACAGGTATGTCAACTTAGGGAGGCGGGATAGAGCGGATGGTATAATTCCTGTCATTTTGTTGTATGAAAGATGCCTAGGATAACATAAATTTCAACAGTAAGTTATGCGAGACAAAACAGAAATAAATTTATTTTGGAATACAACTAATGAATTTCATCTAACCCCGCGAACAAATCCATTACTTACAGTATCTCCAAGTTTGTCAGGTTAGACAGTTGAGCTGGAATTCCCCCAGTCAAATAGTTATTATTCAGGTAGCTACGGTTAAAATGGAAAGAGTTAGTAAATGCAAACAATGATTTAAGAGAAAAGGCAGAAAACAACAGTCAGTGAACAGCTTACAGGTTACGGAGGGCAGGAAAGCACCCTTCAATGCGTATGAGCTCTCTAATAGTACCCACTAGGTGATTGTTACCTACATCCCTACAAGTCATTCAAATAGCATCATCAAATATAAATTCTCGAAGTACCAATTTAAACAGGAAAAATGTATCGAATATCTAAGAGTAAAGAAGCTCACAAATGCCGGAGATTTCGTAAAGTACCCAACTCTGCGGGAATGCGCCCGGTGAAACGGTTCTCATGAAGATACAGATACCTTAGCTGAGGAAGATTGGCCAATTCCCTGGGAATTTCTCCCTTGAAACTATTGAAGCTCAGATATCTGTGAAAGAATATATTGCTAGAACTTAAAAAGAGACTTCACGAGAAACACAAGAGAGCCCAGACAATGAGATATGCTAAGATATATTACTCACAAGTGAGTTAGACTTTTCAGTTCACCAATTTCAGGGGGTAGAGTATCCTGCAATTTATTCCATCTCAGATTCCTACAAGAAAAAAAGATATGCATTGAGAGAAGAACGACCAGAATTTATAAACAATCTAGTTTTATAGAAAAAGTTCTCAAGTTTGAAAGACAAATACAGACATGATGTAACACTCCAACCATTTGGCGTAAAGTGTGACACTGCATTATTGCAACAAACCAAAAGTTTATCACTAATGTCTATATCTATGAACTAGACCACAGCAGCAACTCCTCTGACAAATGCGCTTTCAAATTATACTTCCAGTGAAGCAAGAGGCCAGAGACTCAGAGAACCATTAATTTCAGTAGTGGGTAGACCATAGATCCCTCAAATAGATGAATTAGTGAGAAGGGAAAAGTTCTAAAGTTTTTCAGGGGACCTACATCTTCACTTCCAATTTCATTTTATGTACAAGTACTACCCTGGTTGCAGATATAAAATTGCTGATAAACTCACAAAGTAGAGGTGGATGTACCACAAGATATAAGGATCCCTCATCTCTCACACTTACTTAAAAAAAATGGAAATTGGGTTGACAACAATGCGAAACTAAGAAGGTTATGGATTTATGCAACACATAAACACAAGTTAAGCCTCTTCAATCATCTAGCAAGTAATACTTTATGAGCCTTCGTCTTTTCAAAAAACCCAACACTGATCATTCATCAAATGATCAAAGATCAACTCTACGCCTTATAATAATTTCTTCACAAACATTTTTACACCTTCCTCCATCTCTCTCGAAATCTTGAACACCCATCCTCCGCGACTGATCCAAAAACCAACCCTATGCCTTAGAATGGCTTATTTTGTGTGCTTTGCGTTACTCTTCCTCATCGAAATATGATGTGCTTGGAATTCTATGTTTCCAAAAATGATCACGCGTCTAGCTAAACCATTCTCGTGGGTAGTGTAGGCTTAACTAGCTAGCACTTCTACCATGACAACAAAGCAAGCACAATTACTAGACAACTTTATTTCTCCTTCTAATAAGACAGAATATTCTTGCCAGATAAAACTTCCAAAACAGATTTCCAATATCAACACGTCACCTTTTTGAGAATGCATCTTTGATCTTGGAGAAAATCTCTACACCCATCTTTAAATAGTGCATGACATGCCTACTATCGACTGATTCTGAATTCCAAGTTCAGAGTCACCCTATGTCCATCCCCATCATCAATGACTTGCTTATTGCTAAGACCAAATCACTAGCGTACCGCTAAATCTTACGTTTCAACTCTAGAGAATCCCTTCAACAACTACCAAGCTAGAATTGTCTGAGGGGAAACCACACTCTAAGGATGAAGGACTGGAAGCTACTGCAAATATTGAGTCTACCACACCCATCAGAATCCCCCTAATGACATGAGAAATTCAGAAGTATCATAGACATAGATGGAAAAAGGTCTTACAGAATTTTCAAACGCCTCAATCGTCCAATCTGAGGAGGAATTGGCCCTGTCAACTTATTGTTGTGGAGGTCCCTGGCATAAATGTTTTGTTGTGTTTATCAAAATCATAGGATGGCAGGAAATAACCAAATTACGAAGCAAGGCTAATAAAGACACTTACAGCCTTTGAAGATCCAACAGATTAGTTACAGCAATAGGAAAAGGTCCCACAATTGACACTGCATAAACTTCCCTGCAAAATGCAAATGCTCATATACTTGCTTGACAAACCCCCCACCCCACTTCTCCCCATGAGCTACAACGTAGAAGAATTGTTTAAATGCAGAATTTTGTCAAGAAACAGTTGGTTCTTACAGAATTACGCTAACAAAAGGAATAGTAAGACTGCAATAGCTATTACTGAGTAACAAAGTTTGCAAACAACAGCAGTAACCGAGTGTCTCAGCCCTCAAGGGCTGCAACAAAGCGGCTTAGATGCAAGCAACTTTGCCCCGATGTTTCCAATGACCCATAATGAAAATTGTGTTCACAATTACGTTGAAGGACTGCTACTACATGATAAAAAGAAACGCAATCGGTTTGATGAGCCATTTTGCTTAGTTTATCATAACTCAGAACCGAATAATAGCTAGCCCTAACGCCAATGAAAATGGAAAAGAAAGTCTACATACAACTATGCTGCAGAAAATACTTACAAATCAGTCACCACTCTATAATCCCCTTGAACAGAGCAGGTAACCCCAGACCATGGAGGCAAATCACCATCTCCACAAGGATCATCACCGACCCACGAATAAACAACCCTCCATCCAAGCGACGACTTTATCTCATTTAATGCTTTAACTGACAGAACAAAATCTCATTACAATACAATCAAAAGACTGCATCAAACCCCAACACCAACAACAAAACATCGCGATTCTAGCAAACACAGAGGAATCCATCACAATTCAACAGATGGCTTATACCAATCATTCCCTTGCAAATTAGGTAAAGACACTAATATCATCAATATCATTGTGTCGTAATTCGCTACTAGTCTACTAGAAGAGTACACAAATACTCCCTCCGTCACAATCATTTGTTTACCTCTGATTAAAATACCCCACACGCAATAAAAATTGTAAACAAAGGATTAGGACGGAAGGAGTACTTATATAAGACGGCCTTAAACCAGTATATTGCAAAACGGGTTCTTTAGTAACTACTTTTACACTAATACGGGCATGATTTTCTTGCGATTTGGATCCATTTTACACAATCTTTGCGTAAAACCGTCTTACAACACTAATTGGATTGATTATTATACCAAATTAAGCTCCTTCTTAAGCCAAATCTTACTAGATCCATCTCAACAGATTAAAATACAATAAACAAGCCACTAATTATACAAGAAAACAGTTAAATTAACATCAAATCATACATGAATATGAACAGAATTTAACCAAAAAAAAAAACAATAAAATTATACCATCGCGTTTGAGGGCTTTAGAGAGTGCGACATTAAAGAGAAGCGAGATCATAAAAGAGAAACATATAATCGACAATGGCGAATTCGCCATTTTTGACATCAAAAAATCAAAATCAAGGAATCAATTGATAATGAGTAAATACAGAAATCAATCGAATGAGATTTGATAATTGAGTGAGATTAACAATCAGTGTTAGTCACAGTGTATGAAGATCTGTGACAGTGGAACAATGGAAGTGGTAAATTCACACTAATGGAGTGTCGGTTTGAGTAAAGTAGTATTGCGTTGGGGTTGATGTGTTTCTTGATTACGATTTTTGGTGGGCAATCTATCTGGAATCACCATTCTTATTTGTGACGATCAGCAATTAGAATGGTAATCGGATGGAAATCGGGTTACTCGAGTTGGTTATAGATTGGTCTAAACTTTAAAGTGGGTCGAATTATATCAGGTTTGCGTTTTGTCGGTGAAGTACATTTTAGGATAGGTTATGGTTAGATCTGTCAAAACTCGACCCGACCCGAAATTCGACCCGCCTGACCCTTTTTTTAGGGTTACAAACCCGGTTTTTCGACCCGTGACCCGTTTGACCCGAACCCGATATGACCCGTTATTTTAGGGTCGAGATCCGACACGTTGGGTCAAGGATAAACCAAGAATTTTATTAAAATATTAATATTTATATATTATATTTGAAAAAAATAGCTAAAAAATTATTTTTTTATTATTAAAAATTATAAACACAACTAAAATGTCAATTTTATATAACTTTTATAATATTTGATCATAAAATAATTATTAAAAAAACTTTAATTTAATAATTATGTCAATATACTTAATGTAAACGTTGAAATAATTAATATAAGCATTGAATATAATTAAAATATTAATATTAAATATGTTTTACGTTTTTAAAAATTATTTTTTTAATTAAAAAAAATAGATTAAAAAGGATGTTAAAAATTATTTCTTGACCCGTATTCTGACCCTAACCCGACCCGTATCTGACCAGACCTGTATTTGACCCGACCCGTATGAGCCGACCCGGGATCCGATCCGCCTGACCCGTTTGACAGGTCTAGTTATGGTTAGACCTGTCAAACGGGTCGGGCTGGTTGGGTTATACGGGTCGGGTCAAATACGGATCAGAGCAAATACATGTCGGGTCATACGGTTCACGAGTCGGGTTAGGGTCAGAATACGGGTCAAGAAATATTTTCTAACGTCTTTTTAAAACTATTTTTTTAATTTAAAAAATATTTTTTTTAAACATAAAACATATTTAAATTAATATTTTAATCATATTCAACGTTTACATTAATTATATTGACATGATTATTAAAATAATTATTTTTTAATAATTATTTTATTATTAAATATTATAAAACTTATATAAAATTGACTTTTTAGTTGTATTTGCAATTTTAAATAATAAAATAAAATTAACCATTTCTTCAAATATAATATATAAATATTAATATTTTAATAAAATTCTTGATTTACCTTTGATCCAACGGGTCGACCCGTTCGGGTCGGGTCTTGACCCTAAAATAACAGGTCATTTCGGGTTCGAGCCAAACGGATCACGGGTCGAAAAACCGGGTTTGTAACTCTAAAAAACGGGTTGGGCGGGTCGGGTTTCGAATCAGGTCGAGTTTTAACTGGTCTAGTTATGGTTTATGTCAAGTCATGATCGAAGGCTGGTCACTATTAGGTTAGGCCCTAATAGTGACAAACATGTGACAAACCCGAACTAACCCGACCTGAATTGACCCGGCCCGACCCGAACTAACCCGATAATGTGACAAACCCGACCTGACCCAACCCGAATTGACCTGACCCGAAATTGACCTGTTTTGCCAGGTCTAGGTTAGGGTATAATTAGACCTGGCGAAAGTAACCCGACCCGATTGACTCGACCCGAAAAGGCTGACCCGAGACCCGAAATGACCCGGACTACATCACCCGAATGTGACCCGAAAACCCGAACAGACCTGACCAGACCCGAACATGACCCGAGCTATTGACCCGTAACTGACCCGATCTGAAAATGACCCGGTTTTGAAACCACCCAACCCGAAAATGACCCGACAAAACATGACTCTAATTGAACCGAAAAGACTTGAAATGACTTTTTCTCTCTTACTCATTGACCCGAAAATGACCCGACCCAAAATAACCCGACCCGGTTATCCGAAATTGACCCGACGAACAAACCCGAAATAGACCCGAAACCCGAAATGACCCGAGGCGACCCGAATTAACCCGAAATTAATGAAAGACTCGAACTGGCCCGACCCGAACTGGCCCGACCCGAACCCGACCCGTTGACCCGATTTGCCAGGTCTAGGTATAATTACATGTTTTCTTTCAATTTATTTGATAATTTCATGCTAAAACAATTTAGAAATATATGTATTTAAGTTCTAAATTTTAAAAATTAAGATGAATAATTGAATATCAATTTGGTGGACTATTATGAAGCTACCTTTGTTATCGGTGAAAATCGGGTTAAGTTAATATGGGATCATGAATTGGGTTGAGTCGATCAGGTCAGGTTCGCATTGGGACAAATAAGGTAGTTTTCGGTTTAACCTAAAGTCAGTTTCAGTTCACCCAATTTTCGTATTTTATCGAGGTCAGAATTAGGGCAGATGTGTCGGTTTCCTCGGATCGAGTTAGCTTTTGCATACTCTGATCACAAATTATAACGACATTCACAACCGATTTGAAATAATATTAAAAAAAAAAAAAAGAAAAGGAGTAATGAAATGTCATCACTTGTGACAGACAGTAAAACTTGTTGGTTTAGAGAATAACTTGGCCTATTAATTTAAAAACTTATCTCAATTGGTAAATCATGAGATTGTTAATGACGGTTATTACTGAAGTAGTTTAATGAATGAAGTGATTGATCGATAGTTTTTGTTTTACATTAGGTTTTTTTTTTTTTTTTTTTTTTACCAGGAGTATCCCATACCGACAGCTGGAGCAATCTCCTTCGGGGTAATGAAGGCAATTCATTCGCAAGAGTCAGGAATCGAACATCTGACCACTTGTTTAAGAGATGATCGTAATTATGATGATGACTATTTGTAACTTTGAAAACGTATTATATTTCAGCGATTTTTAACAAGATAGATTAATTAACGAATTACGGTACATTTGTGCAAAATAGAAATTTTACTTGATGATCTGTAATGTTATGGGAACCAATCAAATAAATGACAAAAGTACAAAATTAATGTAAACAATTGAAAAATTTATAAAGACGAAGAACTTTACATGATTATAATAAATACCACAGTGGATTTCTCATGAAGAAGGACGATGAAAAAACAAAAAGACAATTTTGCCCTTTGATCACAAGATCCTAACAAATTTGTTATCTCCCGACCCTCCCAATATTTATGGAACACATGAGATTCTTCTGCCTTTTCCCAAATACTATTCAATGTTAACATTATTCAATAATTTTTATGTAAGTCCGTCGCACGGAAACGATTCCTTTATATATAAAAACACTTTATTGAACTCTAGAACGATATTAATCTATAATTATTTGCGGTGATAATTCCGATACAATCAAGAAATTAGGAGTACAACATGAAAAACCGTCTAATAACAAAATTATTACTCGTAGTAACAAATTTACAAGAATAATAATAAGAAGATTGATACTCTAGTAACAAATGTTAGATAGAATTAACCCTAACAAAGAGTAAAAAAGATTATTAATCTTCTTGAATTATACTAGTATTTTCATCATTATTCTATTTCCGATTTCTTAGAATTGCGCCACTTTTTTAAATTTGCGAGAAATATTTTAATCAAATGGAACATTTCTAAAGAATCGGAGAGAATACCATATACTCGTATAAAACCGCTTTACATATCAAGAAACTAGAACCGTTGAAAAAACTTACAAGGAAAACAAAAATACTCGTATAAAACCGCTTTACACGAGTAAATTAAATCTAAAAATAATAGACTAAACACATACTAGGGTACGTAATTAATTCAAGAACTCCGAAAAACGACATCGTTTCTAGGACAATGACGTACGAACCAGGCTAGTTATGAAGAGGGTTAGGGCCGCTGGGGACGAGGCGTTTCTCAACACCGTAGCGAGGATCAATCTCATCGGAGGAGGACGAGGACGAAGACGAAGACGAAGGAGGAAGGTGGCGAAAATGGTAACAAAGTGAAGGAGGGTAATTAGGGTTGCAATAACGGTGGTGTATGATTGAAGGTAAGTAGACCGTGTTCGAGTTCGAAGGCGACAATGGCGATGATGATGATAATGATAATGATACGGTGAAAAAGAGTAGAATTATTATGAATGTGATGGGTAAAGGAGTCTCCTTGTTCTTCATGGTTGTATTATTGTAAAATTTTTTTGTTGTTTTTGTGTTAAAGAAATTGGAGTTTTATGAAAGAGTAGAATTAGTTGGATGGTGAAATGAGGTATTTATATGTATATATTATATATATATATATATATGTGTAGTTTGACTAGTTGATCGATCGAGTGAGGAGTACCCTCAATTTAGGGACTCTTAAGAGTCCTACTTGATGGTAAAATTGGGTCAGGTAATGATGTATCGGGTTGGGTTGAGTTGGGTTCTGCACTTGTGCGAGTATACGTACTTAGGATATTGTTGGAAAATATGTACGATGATCGACGTGCCGTTTTTTGTCCACGAAACCGATACCGGTGGCTACTAGAGTCACCGTATATATTCACACCCCAAATCACAAGGCTCCAATTTGATGGAGAGCCTAACCGTAGTGATAGTTTCCCATTCACATAGAATCGACTCAATTTATAACACACTAAAAGAGCAGTTACGAATAGAGGAATTAAGGTATTAATTAATGTGTATTAAGACTGACTTAATGACTCATTTATCTCACCCTTAATTTCAGCCATTATCACTAAGATAATGTAACAGCCACAACTAATGTGGTCGTTTAAAGCATGAATTTCAACAGATATTATATTTAGCTTGGTCTAGGCTCGATTAGTGGGTTTGGAACGTTATGATCATGGGAACGGGTTCAATAGGCGGGGATGTCAGTGATTAACTGTAAATTATGAATTATTATCGGTAATAACTTAATCAGGGAAATATTGTTGAAAATATATCATCATAAATTAGAGTTGAAACTCATATTAAACTCATATTTACCATAATTAATAAAATAATATTGAAATTTTTTCCCTATTTAGAAAAACCCTCGTTAAAATGTCGAAATTAACTGAAGTAAAATATATGATTGTACAAATGTACAATAGCCTAGTGATGTGCAGGTAGTATCGAGTATAAAAACCATTAAAATACTTGAGATTAAATGGAACATGTGATAAGGTGATACCGAGACGTAGTATTATCAGATAACGTCTTAATAACAATTTTGAAAGACTTGACAATCTAGTAGCTAAAGCTTAAATTGATCATGGTAGCTCTAAGGCCGGCGACCCAAGGTCTACTTTATCTCGCAAGTCCAATTAATCTTTCACATATAAATTACGTACAATAAATTTATTATTTTATTTTTTAAAAAAGAATTCATTGTTTTATTTTATCTTCTGATATAAAAAGTTTCCTTGTTTATTTGATCTATTAACATAATTTTTTTGTGTGACAATTTAAAGATTGTAATTGATGTGTGAACTAAATTGCTTAAAATAATTATACAGAGTAATAGCGTCCATAATTCGAATAACGGTTTTTTCTAATTCTAATAAATGCGTTTAAAAAAACATGTTAATAAGTTAATTAGAAAAAAAAAATCAAAATTATTTCACTATCGGAAAAAACCAAATAACAATAATAACTCTGAATTACAATAACAACGCACACGTTCTATCATTATTCGCAAAAAAATTGCATCCTATTTCTAATTCGATCAAAATCATAGATCAAAATCATAGTCACGAAGCTAATGACGAAGAGGAACTGGGCCAATTGGCACAAGGCGGTCTACGTGGACAGATGATGTGGCATGAGGATACTGAGGTGGAGCGTACTTATGATGAAGAGGGTTTGGACCACTTGGTACGAGACGGTCCACATGGATAGATAACGTGGCATGAGGATACTGAGGTGGAGCGTACTTATGATGAAGAGGGTTTGGACCACTTGGCACTAAACGGTCTACGTAGACAGATGATG